>APFE030130040.1:0-13586 GCA_000404065.3 Pinus taeda
TACACTGAAATTTGTCACCATGACTATCTGCAGTTAATATGGCTCCATCAATAGTCATATTATCCTCCTTGTCAGGCCTAATACCTCTGCTCTTCATGTCAAACTCCAAAAAGAGAGAAAGTCACTAAAAAACATGTTTATCTCTGGGTACGCAGGTTCTCTCTACCTTGCCTGCGTGTACGCATCCCAAACTCACTGTACCTGCGTACTTGTACGCTCTATAAGCCAAAGGATGGGTGCGTACCCCTGTAAAGGTCAAAAGGCACGAGTTTCATCTTAAAAAAGTTACTTATGGTCACTTCTAGAGCCTTCTAGAAGAGTGTTTGACGTGTATTGAGCGCCTCCAGATGGTTCATGCATCCCTATGATAGAGGAACTTATCCCATCAAGAGAGGAGCTACCCCATCCAAAAGAGGGAGTATCCCATTGATGTTGGAACTGAATAACTTCCTCTAGAACACTATAAATACAGGCATTGGGCCAAGGGAGGGAGGTTGAAAGCTGAACATTCCAAAGGGTAGATGCTGCTGGAATTAGGACTTCCATTGTAAGCTTGTGAGGAGAGATTACCATCCCTTCTTGTTTCATTTGGAAGTGGGTGAGCTTGTCAAAGTAGAGGAAAACTCTTGCTGGACCCTGGGAGGAACTTGCACAACACCAAGGCTCAGGTTGTAATGGTTTCCTTTTTGTTTCCTTAATACAAATAAGTCCATCTTCTCAATGATTTGTTGTTAATGAATTGTTTCATATACTCCTTGGTCTATATGTTGAATATGCTTTGTTTTATGTAATATTCAAGTGTTATGTAATCGTTTGATCTGTTAGTGTATGCAGGTCTTAAAGTGAAGGAGGAGCTCATCTGGATCAGCAAGGCTGGACTGCTACAACAAGCGTTGGATTTGAGGTAGGATCGAACAACACTTGGTTTCTCATAGGATAATATATGTTTAGAGAAGGATTGCTCTTGTTTGTTTTGTTTGTCACTAGAGAGTCTTAGACTCCTAGGGAGGTTAGGTTTGTCCGCAAAAATAACTCTTTCCGCATGTCAAGGTGACAGGGCCGAAAAGCTACAGGAGGACAGAGCTACACAGACACATCATTCAGTAGTTATAACAAAGTGTTCAACCGACTCAGTGAGCTCCAAAGATCAAAATCCTCTGACAGGAGTAAAGAGCATTTATGTTGTATTAAAGGCTGTAATAACTTCTTATCTACTATTTCTGTACGAGCTAATAAAGATATTTTATTTCTCAGATGACTCAATGCCTGAGATATTTTGTATGAAACACTTCTATATATTCCCCCTCGCATTAGATAGCAAGGGTTGGATGTTGGATGTAATTGATATCTTTGATATAGTTCTTTCAATGTAAATTCTCAGAGAAGTAATACAAAGGCGGTGGAATTTCCAAAGCTCTGTGTGATCTAATGCATTGAGGTGTTTAACTGAATGTTACAAGATTCCTACGTATTTCATGGCACAATAAGTTTTCCTTACAACTCTTTGTTTATGTGTTTTATCATCTTTTCATATCTCTTTCATGTTTCTGTTCTTTACAGTGAATGGCAAGGAAAAAGAATAGTTCTATGACTTAACCACAGATTACCCTGAACTCAATCTAAGCTATTTTAAGTGTTTTTCTTCAGTTATAGCAATCAAGGTGTAATTCTTAATTGCTACCCTTTCATGCTATATCTTTCACAATGATTATTGTTTCAGGAATTCAAGTTTGCTCCTGAGGAATATATCTATTTCCCACACCTCAGCTTAGTGTAAAATTCTCAATTGCTTTCCACTAGTTGTTCACATTCCACCATCATAATTTCAAGTTTGTTTCATAAATTATTTAAATGGCCCTATAACTCCAGCTGCTCAAACTCAAGATTTCAAGAGACCAGTAGCCCCAGACTCCATTGCCCAATGGACTAACATTATCTGCAGATCTCCATTTTAAGTACAGAAAAGCACCCTTCCAACCAAAAACCTAAATCAAAATCCTCATTTCATAACTAGCCTAAAATCTCCACAAAACAGAGACAAACCTTAAAGAGAGAGCCCTCTCTGATTACAGTTGGGCTAGAAGTTGTAATCCAAAGATTGGTTAGTGGTTACCCCGACCGTATTCCCTTGGGAGTCAAAGGGAAGAACCTGGGTGTTAACAGAGTCAAGGGGTTGTCCGCCCAAAAATAATATAGAATAATAGGAAGTAAGTCAGTCTGCCCATGGTCCGCAGACCATGGGAATGTATAAATAGAATGAGGCTCTAAGGGTAAAAAGTAGTTTTTTTGGACTAGATCTGATGTATTATGGGTTGGTGAAAGTAATTAGAGTTCTACATCTGTAAGTTCGAGTCAATGGTGTTAGTGGGTAGATAGAGGCTCCGCAGCTATGTGCGCGGACCTCTGTAGCTGTGTGCATAGGACAGAAAGAAGATTGTACAGAAATGAAGATATTTATAAAGATAAGTTGTTTATGAAATATCACAGATCTATTGTATTTTGGTTCATGCATCTGTCATACGAGTTCTTTATATGAGTTTATGTCTTTAAAAAGAATTATGTTTGCAGCATTGGGTTTTATTCTTAAATGTTTGCTTAAAGGCTATAACAAGAAGATCATATCTGTAATAATTTCATTAATAAGGAATTACACCCACACAGACCTACGCAGAAGCTCGATAATAGTACTGAGTTTTTTTCCACATAATGGTTCGCAACCCCTCCAGACCACATCAAGACATCCCAAGGGTACAAAAACTTGGTTCCAGCGCCCTCCCCTACTACCTTGGGTGAGAGTTCAGTCCACGTTCCATGAGCTATCTTCGAAAGGGCCGGTAGCTGCAGGATTTGCTTGGCTAATCACTCTTCTAAACCTAGGTCAGGGCCCAATAAGCCAACACATCAGCAACCCAAAGGATCCACGTATAGGTAGATGGGCTGATTTGATGACGAGACTAGGGGGTGGTGAGGTCCCTGGAACAAATTTTGATGATGAGTTTTTCCTTTCGTGGGAACAACAATTCATTGCCATCGAGGACTATCCCTATGGAAGTATGGACTTCAGAGAGGATCTAGATCTAGTGCTTCCACCAGATGTTGCATGGGGTGCCATATCAATATCACTATGAAACCTATAGACAAATATGCACAAATATATACAATATTTACAACCAATAAAATGCTAGGAAAAAACCTAGGCATAATACTTTTTAAGAACTTTTTAACAATAAAAGGACTATACCACATGGGTTTAAACTTACCTGCACCCAAGGCACCTTTGTCTTGGTCATAGATTATCACAAGGTCACCTTCAGAGAAAACTCTAACTCACATCCTTATCATATTGGACTTCCACTCCTTTTTTATGAGCTTCATTAATTGTGGTAGCATCTTGACACTGCTCATCAAGATGTTCCAAATGAATGAGGCATTCTTCAATACTAGAAGTGTCTGGAATAAGTTCAACAACTAATTTAAGAGAAGGAATTTCACATTCCATAGGGAATATTGATTCCAAACTATAAACTAGTTGAAAAAGAGTGAAACCCATAGTGGTATTAACCGACATCTGGTATGCCCAAAGCACAGGATATAACATGATATGACAATTGGATCAAGCCTTATTAATTGTCCTTCGTAGGATAAATTTGAGGGATTTATTCACAGCTTCCACCTAACCATTGCCCTAAGGATAGTAAGGATACAAATGCTTCTATCAGAAAACCAACTTGAGATCCAATTCAACCATCATCTTGTTCTGGAAATGACTACCATGGTTAGTGGCAATATCCTTTGGAATACTTGGTTGAAAAGAAACAGACATGTCTTTTCACCATCATTCACTACAATAGCCATAGCTTCGTCCCACTTGGTAAAGTAGTTCACTGCAACAATAATATACTTATGACCCTTTGTTGAATGTGGGTTACAAGTTGTAAAATTAATGCCCCACTTCATGACCAAACCAACAGTAGGAAAAAATGGAGTTGGATGAACGTGCATTTTCTAAGTGTAAACCTAAAAAGGATGGCATTTTTTGACAGCTTCAACACAATATTTCAAAATCAAACACCAAAAATACCCTACATGCAAGATTTTTTTGGCTATAGAAAGCCCAGATAGAGGACCACCACAACCTCCATTGTGCCAATCATTCAGCACGAACTCATCTTCTTCTAAGGTTAAGCAATGTTTAAAAATTGAATCAATCGCGTGGCGATATAAAATGTCACCAATAATAACATAACTTTTCGCTAAGTGATGCAATTTTTTTCGCTCATCCTTTGAAAAAGAGGAGAAACTTTGAAGTCTAAATATATATAATAATATCTCCATACCAAGGATCTTGTGAAGAAATAAGAAAAATATGCTCATCAGGGAATGATTCCTCATAAACTATTTCTTCTTCACAAGGAAACTCTAAAATTAATCCTGCAAATACTAACAATTTCTTAGATTTAGCTGACAAGAACTCAAGATCAAACTCTTGTAGAATAACAATCCATTTGTTATATTTCCCCCCAATCACTCACCTACTGAGAACAAACTGAAATGGATTGACAGCCGCCAAGACACAATTTTTCCTAAGCAAAATATAGTTTTTAAGTCACTGGACAGCATGAACAATTGCCAAAGCTAATTTTTCTACAGGAGAATATTGTTGTTCAGGACCTACCAAGCCTTGGCTCAGATAATAAATCACATGCCCATAGAGAGGATCATCTCCCTGAACCAAAGCCATACCAATGGTTGATTCTGTCGTAGCGAGATATAAGAGAAAATCCCTACTATAATCAGGTGGACTCGGTAATGGAGCAGAGGTCAATTCTTTTTTCAAAGCATCGAATGAGTGCTAAGAGAAATCGTCCCACAAAAATGAAACTCCTTTTTTTGTCAATCGCATAAATCCATTTGTAATATCAACATAATTAATGATAAATCTCCTCAATGAACTGGCTTTTCCTTTGAGACTTTAAAGTTGATGGATGGTAGACTGGGGAGGCAACTGAAGTATTACCTCAACCTTGAAAGGATCTACACAAATCCCTTCAGTAGATACAATGAATCCCAATAATGGACTGGATGTGACAGTGAAAATGAATTCATTTGGATTCAGCCAGATTTTGTAGAAACGACATCGCTCAAGAACCAATTGAAGATGATGATGCTAATCAATTCTCTTTTGAGAATGAGCAGCTAGGTCATCCAAATAAGGTTCAAAGATATGTTTGATATCATGGAAAGCGTATGACATGGCTCGCTGAAAAGTAGCTCCAACATTTTTAAGTCCAAAAGGCATCTTCTTGTATGCAAAAGTACACCAACAGCAGATAAAAGTTGTCTTATGCTGATCTTCAGGACAAACAACAATCTCATTATAATGCGAGAAACTGTCCCTAAGCGAGAAAATCATATTTCCTACACATTCACCGATAATATGATCAATAAATGGTGTGGGGAAATTATCTTTAGGGCAAGCCTGATTTAAATCCCTAAATTCTATGCATACATGGAGCATTCCTTGCTTTTTATTAACTAGGACTGGATTCGAGACCCACTCAATCAACGAAACAGGGTATAAAAAACCCTTGAGGAGATTTGTAACCTAAGATTTGATAGTTGTTGCTTTCCTAGGGTTTACCGATTGAAGCTTTTGTTGTATAGGTTTCTCATTCGGGTAAGTATTGATCTTGCTAGAATATTGATGGATCAATTCCATGGATTTCCTCATAATACCAAGAAAACACATAACATAATTCTTTAAAAAGATCGATATGGATTTGAATTTCTTCAAGGGAGAATTTGGCTCTGATGAAAATATTCTCGATTATATTTGGATTCCTAGATATGTTCACTGGAATATTTTTTGAAATAACAGACATGTTTCCTTCAAAAAAAATTGTGCTAGAGCCAAAGGGTTTAAAAATATGTGAACATCACCAGTCAACTATGGACTAGACAAACTTGATTCTACTTCATGTAAGTCTTGGATAAAATATGATCGATGATGCAAAACATCCAACGTTCTTTCTATACCCGTCATGGATTCTATGATTACTTCCTCAGTTTTTAAAATAGTATCAAGGCAATCCATAAAAGAATTAGAGTCAAGAGTCCAAGTTGGAGCCACATCTCCTTCCAATTCCTCCAGTGAAAGAGAAGTAAGATCAGAATCTGCAGTGTTAACAATAAATTGATAAGAAATTTTAGTTGTAGACATACGATATGTCATTCCACCCACTTCCCATGCTTCTAATGTGGTGGTAGAAGAGGGTAAGGACCAAGGATCTAAAAAATAATTAGTTCTAAAAAACACTCTCCGAGAAGGGTCTTGGATGATGAAATGGAATTTATTCGAGCAATAGGAGAAGGAAGATAAAAAATACCCATAAATGAGGAATACACTCGAACTCTTAAATTCTCAACAGGTTGCTTGGGATTATTCACCAAAGAAATGGAGGAATCAAATGATACATTGGATTCTTTTGGAGAATAGTACATCTGATCCATAGTAACAATTCTCCCTTCATGGGGAAAGCATAGGATGAAAAATAATGATGATACAACGACATCCATTTCATAAATCAAGTTTCATCCCAATTTAAGATTATAATCCAAATTTTCATTGACTATTTCCACCTCTATATTGAACACCTTACCCCCAACACAAATGGGAAAGGCTAAATAATTTCGTGTAGCCTATCAGAATGACCATCAAATGTAGTCAAGAGAGTAGGTGAAGGAACAAATTGAGGAGATTCGATAGCTTTCCAACATGCAATAGACATGACACATGTGGAAGTTCCCTCATCAACTATAGTTCAAAAGATATTAATCTTTTGAGATGTAGATTTAATTTGAAAATCCATGTGATGAGGTATTCTCTTCTTAATATTTGACATGTCAAATATAACAATAAGATATATTTCCAATCTATAGCCCTGATCATGGTGAGTAGCGCACTCCTTTATGTCAGACAGGACTGGAGTACCTCTAATGTAGACATTGCACAAGGGCTTTGATCCATATCTTCAACAATGGAGTAGTCATGGGCATCCCTGGCACTAGACTTAATCGTTGAATATTTTGCAGAGCCTTTCAGCATTCGAGGTATAAACTCAACTATGGGCCTCTTAATATGGAGCGGCTATGAAACATTGGGAGTGGCCTTAGCCTTAGAGGATTCTTGTTCACCATAATCATGTGATCTTGTAACAAAATTGACATGAGTATTCATCATATATACATTTGATGGATTTTCCCCTTCCTGGTTGCCCCCTATGGGGTTTCCAGTATTAGCATTTGTGCCAGCAAACATTTGTTGCCCTTGGGGAAAATAGTTAGTTAGAACTTCCTGGGAGCTAGAAGAACCCTGATGCACTAACAAGCATTGAGCATCATAAATCTTAGGGAAAAGATGAGTTAAATGGTATCCATTGCATAAATATCAAGGGAACTTAACTTTCTTTTTAGACTCCTTTTTACGCTCCCTAGTATTATTACTGGCATTGTTTGTATTACCCTTCTCATCATTATCTTTCTTCTTACCTCGACCCTTCTTATTCCCATCATATTGTTTATTTCCTTTGCGGTTGGAAGATTGGACAGAATTAATAGCTAAAGGTTAAGAAGGTATAGACACTAAAGTGAACACCTAAATTGGAGAAGCAGTTTGTAAAGACAATTATTGCACTTGAATTAGAAGGTTAGCTATAATACTATCAATCGATCTGATAATTCCATTGGCATGGGGACCTGCTTCAGCTTATCTAAATCTATCTTGGATTGGTGAGCATTAGGAAAAATCTTCTCAAGAATCCCAGACTAAGAATATATAGTTTCTAATCATTGGGCTCTAAAGATAGTTTGTTCTTTGATGAACACTCCAGAGAGCGATACATCCATAGAAATTTATGGTTGTAAAGATTTTAAAAACCATTTCAGAAGTAATTCATTAGGAATATAGGCTTTGATGAGCCTATTCCTTCTCCACCATTCTTGATTATGGTAAAAAATGTTGGTTGTTGTATCTTGTTGGAAGGTGGCCAATAGCTCAGTTCTAGCATCATACCAAATCAGAAACTCAAAATGGTTCAAAAACATAGTAGCCAACTCACCAAACAAAGAAAAGGTACCCCCATTAAGCTCTATATACCATTTAGTAGCATTTCTAGTTAAGTTTCCCTTAAACAATCTCAACCTGATTGAATCATCAGTTACGGAGTTAGATGAACACCATAAATGAAATTTTGTTATATGGTCAGTCGAATCCTCCCTAGACTTTCCTTAAAATTTTGGAATATCCTATGGAAGTTTGGTAGGAACCAAAGGCCATGTCGGATTATATCGGATGGGATCATTCGTCAATTTTAAGAGATCTAGCAAATTTAGGGTTTCCAGGAATGGTAAGCACATAGGAGCTTAAGAATTCCCCTCACTATGAGATAGATTCCCAACAATCTGAAAATAATATCCTCGATTTGTAGAGGCACTAAGCTCCTAAGGATTTATCCTAAAAGAAACTAAAGCATAAGGAATATTTAACATAAGCAGAAATATTTCCCCCAAGTGAAGTATTAAAAGGAGAGGAGAGCCCTTGGTAAGGGTTCCATGCATTAGCAAAGGGACAAAAAACCTGAAAGAAACTTATGGAGGAGTAAGGCATGTCCCCCTATTGACCAAAAGAAAACTGATTCCTGGTTCCTAAACCACTAAAAGTAGGGTTAGTCCACCCTTGAAAAGAATTATAACTTTGACCTTGAGTGGAAAAAAGGAAGAGATCCTAAAGAAGGATTAGAATGAGTTATGTGACCACTTCCTAAAGGAAAACCATGAAAATATTATGAACCACTAGCCATAGAAGTCATGGTTGTGGAGACAATGGATGGTATGGATAGGGGAACCTAGGGAATGGTACTAGAAGGCATCCCAAAGGAGAAGGAACCAACGTGGGAAGAAAACGCCTAGTTGCCCCCTCTCAAATATTGAATGCAAATAGATCCAAATATTGCAATACTAGGAGTGACAGTAGATATGTCAATAGTACCTCTTCCTTGAACTGAAAGAGGAGTATGCTCACTAGTATCACTCATAGTCGAGTCTGTGCTACTAGCAATGGCCATCGAAGGAAAAGGATGATAAAAACCAGGACTTGCTAACCTATGAGTCAGGGTCCCAATGTACAAAAGAACCGTCTAGATATTTAGGAGGAAGAGGTGAAGAAGGAGCCACAAGTGACTTAGGAATCTCTTCAAACTCAACTTCATCTTCTAACTAGAAGAGGACCCTAGAAAGGATAGGGGTATCCCTATCCAAATCATGACTTGTACTAGGTCTACCTTGTGAAATTATAGCCTGATGTGAAGGCTCAATCTCTGATGCGTTCACTGCTACTAATTGAAAATCACTAGCATAATTACTCCTACACCTTCTAGAAGAAGTCTAGACACTCATAGGTGAGAGGCCACAAAGCCTCTTGGACCAATGAATTGTTTGATCTGCTATTTTTAATTATTCTGAGAACTTGTAAAGACTTGAAAAATTATAAAGTTATGGCAATCTAGGAGCAAACAACACTCACTAAATGTCCCTAAAGATACAATCAATCAAGCTACTTTCGGGTATTTCTACTCCAGGTAATTAGGAATGGAAACCAAAATACAAGAAAGTGATATCAAGGACCTTTCGAAGATAGTTCGGGATAATGAAAGTCCAAGCCTACCAATGAAGGTAACAGAAATAGTTACACTAACCTCCTATCAAAACCCTTTGTCTGTGCAAGTAAGAAAGCTTCACAAGGGCACCCTCTAGAAGTAATAATGAGAGTGATACAACATCTGCCTCAGGTGCCATGGGTATTCCCCCTTGCAGTCACCTATGTGGTCCCTAGGAAAGGCAACTATGGTCACCAGTTTGTATCGGAAGTCGAACGGAACAATATTTGGTCAGGATCCAACAAGTCGGAGAGGGGGTATCTTTCTTTCCTGTCTTCACTCACCCTCGTGCTTAACTCCTAGAAGAGAATACATTTCCCAATCGACTTCACAAAACTAAATTTCACTCTTTTAATCAACTTCTACGTTTTTAATTTAGAGTGGCCTTAGAGAGTTGACTCTCCACTCGCCTACTCCAAGGCCCTAATATGACCTAGACTAGATGATGTTACTAATGACAAATCAAAAAATTCTATTTCATTTTAAATTAGGCACTTGATATTAATAGATTTTCTTAGGTCAGGGGTAATATGGAAGTGCAACTTTATGATTTTATGGATGCAAAATAAATCATAGAAAACCTATCTATATGCACATGCAACTTTTTTCTTTCGATGAAAATGGATTTCTACAAGGTTCTACGAACAAACTATGAAAGCAAAAAAATATTTTTCTTTTTTCAAAACACACGCTCACACATTCAAAATCTACAAAAAAGGACTAAAAATTCTTACAGTGCAACTATACTAATGAAAAATAAATGTTTAATGCAAGATTCAAAAGACTACTCTAAAAAGAAGAAAATGTGTTTCTTAAAACAATTAAGATGCCAAACTTGACAAAAGGAAGAACAAATTCACTCACAAACTCTTCCCAAAATCAAGGGAATTCAACCTAATGACAAAACTTCACACTTTCTCAAAATGATAAAGAGACCAAAAACAAATCCAGAAAGGAAAAATAAAGGCAACAAAATAATGTTTTTATCTTTCTCTTTTTAAGGACACAAAACAATTTTCAAGAAAGAAAAAACTACTAAAGGCTTCATAATCAAATTCAAGCATAAAGAACCTCAAACTTCACAAGCCACAGATATCACAAGCATGATAAGGCTTAAAGTGTCAAGAGGCTATAAACTCAAATGAAATGATCTGAGGAGAAGCATACAAACTCTAGAAAACAAGAAAGAATTCAAGAAGACTAAGAAAACTTTTCAAGATTATAAGAAAAAATTTCTCAAAAACCAAGAAAAAACGAAGAACACCAACTTTCAGGAAAGAAAGGAAAATTAATGCAAAGGTTGGATTATAAACAAATTGAAACCAGTTCTCTATTCCAAAGACTCAGAATAGCCAAGAACTTCAAGGAGAAGCCTGGAAACCAAATACAGAAACCAACACCTTACCAATAAGAAAACCCTAGGTTGACTAGGCCTTTTCGCAAAGAGAGACAAGAAATTGATAATCTTCCATAAGGACTTTATAAGATAATCAATGACTAAACATAAGTAAGAAACATCGGGAAAAACCCTTTACGAGACTCAGCATTTGAAAAAATTAAATCAAACTAGGCATATGCGACTGTGTAGAGACAGACCTGCTTGTATATGTGACTATTCTAAAGGAAACATGCATATACACATTTTTCATTGGAAAAAAATGCATGTATACGTGACTGTATAAATTAAAACTTGGTTACAGAAAAGTCGGTAAGGAAAAAAAAAATTAGGTCTAATCCAGAAAATCTTACTATTTTCCCAAGTCGCAGAGAAGTCATTAAAGATATTCGGAAGAGAGGAAACCAAACAAGAAAGCCTAGATCAACAAAAGAAACAACCCAAACTAGGAAATACTAGAAGTATTCCCTAGTGGATTTGCCAATTCTATTACAGGAATAATACAGCCTAGGGTATGGGTTGAGCACCCCAACAAAGCAGAGGGCAAACACCAACAAGAAGAAAATAAACAATCAGCTTTAATACTTAAACTACTGAAATAGGAAGAATAAGTATTACCCGAAGGTCCTACCTTTGAGGTTGTTCCCGTAGGGTCCAAACCCTTTGCTTCCTCCAATGCCTTAAAACCTACAACTCATTTAAGAAAAACATATACAACAACAGTAATTGAAAGCATGTTCATGATATAAGTGCTAGATCATATAAACATATAAGAGTAAAACATGAAATCGTACATCAATTAGATTAAAACATGAATTAAAGAATTAAGATCTAATCATCAAGAACAAGACACGGCTTCTTTATTGATGATAGCAAAAGAATATGGAAGAATCCAACCTGATCCTTCTCTAGTTCCAAGCGAAACCTTCCTCTAGATCTGTCTAGATCAAGCCTCAACTAACCTCTTTCAAACACATACACATGGATACCATATAAAGGAAATGGGCATCATAATGGGGAAACAGGGGTTTCCTATAGTTGGGAGTACAAGAGGCATAGGGATAAATTAGACTTGATCAGGGACAAGTTGGATATAATATCAATATCCTATCTCTCTCTCCCCTTAGTCTTTCCCCATGAGGTGTATTTATAAGACCTCAAAATAGTTTTTTCAGTTGGGAAACAGTTAGGCCATGGGCTCCTATAGGTAGGCTTCCAGGGTAACCCATAAACCCCACCCAAAAAATAGGGATTTAAAATTTTTTAATATTTTAAATCCTATATGTAGGTTTCATATAGTTGAACCCTGGTTTGCACATGCTTTTTATAGCGCAAAGTCGCGTATGGAATTTAAAATAATATGTTTTAATATTTAGACCAAGTCTAAAGGGAAATGGTTGCCCAATGCCATGACTCAGAGCATCAAGTATATAAATGTGGTAAATGATGCTATAACACATTGCATCCATCCTTAGAGGGCCTAACTAGGAATTACCTTTCCATATACACACATATGCATCAGATAAATTTGTAGGGGCTTCCTTAAGACAAGTGGAAGTCAAATTTCCTTATGCTATCTATAGAATTTTCTCTACAAATCAGCTAGCTCACTGATATCAAGTAGAAATTTCACCTGCAGATCAAACTGATATATGCAATGTACTAAAGCATAATACTAGATCTACATCTACCATAAACTTTTCGAAAGCTAATCAACCATGAGCAACATCAAGCATGAACACATACAACTGATAAGAAGGAATCAATCACACATAACATAGAATATATCACTAGGGAAAGCACCAACATAAAACCCCAACAATGTATTATCAATCAAGTGGAGATCCTCAACAACATACAAAAAGAATCAACTCAATAGCTATCCTGCTCTCTCTATAATCAGAAGATAAAAATCATGGACTACCTAGGCCTCAATATATAGGCTATAAGTTGGCCTAATCATACCTGCTGTCACCTTAGGTCCAACTACGTAGTCGTAGAAGAAAATAGATTCCTTCCTCATGCAAAGAATACTTACTAGAAATATCCTAGCATCTGATAGTACAATGTCCCTCATCTGATCTCAACTGGGTCTTTGTCTGAACTACCATGCATCAGTTATTCATGAGAGAATACTCAGTTATCTTAAAATAATAGTTTTCACATGCATGCAAGCATCAACAAACTATATCTCATTAATTTAACAACTTGTTAAATTAATCTAACTGAACTTGACTAAGTTAAACTAAGTCAATTGATCCTCTCAATATAGAATTGAACCTTATCTCCTTTAATCAAGGGATAAATTCCTAAATCAAGAGAGAGAATAATTGCATGATCTCACAAAGACTTCAAGTTTAATTTTCCATAACTAATTAACTCATGTAGATTAATTAATTAATATTTTAAACTATTGTTAAGACCAAATTCTTTTTTACTTCCTATAGTTAGTCCAGGGATTGCTAAAAATAGGAAGG
>APFE030130049.1:7540-23367 GCA_000404065.3 Pinus taeda
TCACCCCCCCCCCCCCCGCGCAATGTGATAGGTTGTCCCATCCGTCAAATAAAGGAGCAGCACCTGTTCTACTGCAAGGTCTTTAAGGAACAACGTATGGCAATATGCCATGCTTATAAAAACAGCTTATTACTGAAATCGAGGTATAAAGTTATGTCACTTTAATACGTAAGAGATTGTGGTGATTTGATGGAAGTTCAGGGATAAGACATTTGCTGTAAAAAGAGAGTCTCATGCGGTCATTGTTACTGGTTCTGTAATGATTGGTGACAATATATAGTCATGCGTTATATGGCCAGGTAATATCATATAATTAATTACCATGGCATAAGAGACAAAAGGATGCAATATACTTACCTATTGGTGTAAAAATGCGACTTCAATACCATTAACAGTGGTCTGCTGCCGACAAGTGTCCATAACCTTGGCAGAGTTGTTTGTTTCACTCCTGGAACCATAGTCCTTTGTGTATGCCAGGAAACATTGTACAATGTCAAAATGTAGGCCATTATGCTGGCTTGGTGACCAGTTAGTCATAATGCCATTCACGAGGAAGGAGCGGATAGTGGGCAGGCCGGCTCGTGATGAGACCTCCTATTCCAAGGGTTGTTTGTTTGATATACCTTTTGGACCATTTCCCTGGTGTGGTGGCCATAATGGGAATGCCACTTCGCTTCCATCTTGATGATCATGGTAGGCTAGCTCGTCATGAGACTTCCTATCCTGCAATTTGACAATTTAGAAACCATGTTCTGCTTCCTTTTTTTCTTGTTTTTCATAAAGAGCCTTTCCTATTTATACACAAAGGGTGGTTCAACACTCCTTAAGAGTAGGAATGGTGGAAGAAGTCTTAATATCCCAATAGAAAGGTATAGATCCTTTGCTCTTAGTGTTGAATGATAATCAAAGAGGATTAAAAAGGGACCATCATGATACAGATAACCAATCAGAACGGGATTAGTAGAGCAGTGGCAGCAAAAGATGATGAATAAGCATGTCTTTCCTTGTGTCATTTCACGAATTCAGGGCAGTTTATTATAAAGATAATGATTTATAATTGACTGATTTCTGTATGCTGTGTTTTTGTTCCCATTACATAAGTGCATAGCCGTATTCAAAAAGACTTGAAAGAACATTAGCAATAAGCATCCTCAATTTAGAATATCAAAAGGAACAAGTTGTTTCACAAGGAGAGCAAAATCATACAAGTGGTGTTCCTTTCGAGGAAGGGCACAACAACAGTTCAGAAATGTTGTCCCTTTGGAGAAAGGAACAACAGAAATCAACAGTGTTGTTCCTTTTGAAAAAGGAACAGCAGAAACAAAAGTGTTGTTCCTTTAGAAAAGGAATAGAAAAAACACAAAAGTGTCGTTCCTTTGAAAAAGGAACAACAGAAATAAAAAGTGTTGTTCCTTTTGGAAAAGGTACAACAAAAATCAGAAGTGTTGTTCCTTTTGGAAAAGGAACAACAAAAACACACAAGTGCCATTCCTTTGGAAAAGGAACAACATAAATCAAAAGTGTTGTTCCTTTTGGAAAAGGAACAACAAAAATCAAAAGTGTTGTTCCTTTTGGAAAAGGAACAGCAAAAACACACGTGTCGTTCCTTTGGAAAAGAAACAGCAGAAATCAAAAGTGCTATTCCTTTTGGAAAAGGAACGACAAAAATCAAAAAGTGTTGTTCCTTTTGGAAAAGGAACAATAGAAAGGAAAAGTGATATCCCTTTTGGAAAAGGAATAGCAGAAAGCAAAAGTTTTGTCCCTTTTGGAGAAGGAACAACAGAAACACAAAGTGTTGTCCCTTTTGGAAAAGGAATAGCAGAAAGCAAAAGTGTTGTTCCTTTTGGAAAAGGAACAACAGAAAGCAAAAGTGTTGTCCCTTTTGGAAAAGGAACGACAGAAACCCAAAGTGTTGTTCCTTTTGGAAAAGGAACAACAGCAAACCAAAGTGTTGTTCCTTTTGGAAAAGGAACAACAGAGAACCAAAGTGTTGTTCCTTTTGGAAAAGGAACAATAGAAAACAAAAGTGTTGTCCCTTTTGAAAAAGGAACAACAGAAGTAACAAAACTTGTTGCAAAGATATGTACAAAAATAATTCACGAGGTTATGTATATATTGTAAAGAAAAGTAAATTTCTTAGTGAATTATAGGTGAGGAAGACTTTTCTTCCTCCCCTAAGATATCCATATCTGAATCTTGGCGTAGCTGTTGGCAGAAGGACTCCCGAGTAAGTGGTTTGCGATAGAGGCGGACTCGATGGCCATTTGCCTTAAAGGTATATCCAGAACCATCAATAGTAATCAGGGTAAGGGTATCTGGATTTCATATGGTCCCAGCCAACGAGTCTGGAGTTTCCTGGGGAAGTCCTGAAACCTGGAGATGTATAAAAGAGCCCAGTCTCCTTCGTGGAAGACTTTATTTTTATTGAGAGCATCATGCCATTTAGCTCTCTGCTGCTGTATCAGGGCAATGTGTTGAAGTGTAGAGAGCCTAATTTCATCCAGCTCATTGATCTGTTGTAGTCGATTAGTCTGTGCTTCGATTAGGTCTAAACTGACTTCTTGTGTTGTTCGTAATGTCTGGATTTCGAATTCTATAGGAAAAATAGGTTGTTTTCCAAACGTTAGCTGATAAGGCGAGTAACCAGTGGTGCTTCTCCATGTTGTTCTGTAAGCCCACAATGCTTCAGGTAGTTTGGTAGCCCAATCGCGTCTATGTGATGCAACAGTTTTTGTTAAAATTGTTTCTATTATTTTATTGTTGCTTTCTACTTGCCCATTTGCCTGTGGGTGATATGGAGTAGTAATTTTATGCTGGACATGATAGTTGTTGAGTGTTGCAGCTATTCTGTTCCCAAAAAATTGTGGTCCGCCATCTATAATTATCTCTCTTGGGAGGCCATACCATACAAATAGATGGAGCAGGAACTGTATAACAGATTCTTCTGTAGCTCTCGGAAATGCCTCTGCTTCAACCCACTTGGTGACGTATTTTGTTGCCACCAAAATGTATGTTTTCTTGTTTGATGGTGGGTTGATTGGTCCCATGAAATCAAGAGCCCATTACTCAAATGGTTCAATGACTAGCTGTGGTTTCAAAGGCATCTCATCCGACTAACTAGGGCGTCCCGGTCTCTGGCAACTATCACATGCTTGGACAAATTTCTTTGCATCTTTGAAAATTGTGGGCCAATAATACCCTGTGTGTAATACTTTATGTGCAGTCCTGCGATCAGCGAAATGTCCACCACATGGTTGGTCATGGCAGGCTTTCAATATGTCAAAAATTTCGTCCTGTCGAACGCATCTCTTGATTTGCATGTCTGCTCCTGTGTGAAACAAATAGCCCCCAATCCAGGAAAATCTAGTACTTCGCTGAACAATCTCTTTTCGCTCATTAGGGGTTAGATGCTTTGGCAACTTACCTACTGCTAGGTAATTGGCAACATCAGCATACAAGGGTGTTTGAACAACAACAACAAAAAGATGCTCATATGGAAATTGATCTTCAACTGCTGCTGCATCAATTGGCTTTGGCATTCTTGAGAGGAAATCAGCTACCGGGTTTTCTTTCCTGGGTCAATCCTTGATTGTAATATAAAATTCCTGCAATAAAATCAGCCATCTAGTTATTATGCCATTTGTGATAGGCTTGTTTGCTAAATATTTTATAGCAGAATGATCTGTGTACAAGATAACAGGATATCCAGTAATGTAATGTCTGAATTTATTGACAACATGTATAACAGCTATAAATTTTTTTTCAGTGACAGTATAGTTTAACTCACCAGGGGATAGATTTTTGCTAATGTAATAAATTGCATATGGTTTTCTATCCCCCTCCTGTCCAAGGACCGCTCCAATGGCTATGTCTGAGGCATCAGATGATATTTGGAATGGAAAATCCCAATTTGGTCCTTGAAGGACTGGGGCTGTAGATACGAGCTTCTTCAGATCCTTGAAGGCACATTCACATTTCTCTATCCAAAGAAAATCAACATTACCAATTAGTGCATACAAGGGTGCAACAATACGTGAATAATGTTCTATAAACCTTCTGTAGTAACCAGAGAATCCAAGAAAGCTACATACCTCTGTTTGAGTAGTAGGAGTAGGAATAAGCAAAAGTATTTAGATTTTGGCTGGATCTACCTGAATGCCAACTGCTGAAATATAGTGTCCTAAAATAAGTCCTTCCATCATTATCATATAACATTTTTCATGGCTTAAACAAAGCCTGGTAGCAATGCAACGTTGTAGGACGTTTTCGAGTGTATCTAGTGCTGGATCAATCTCATCTCCATATGGAGTAAAGTCGTCCATATATACTTCCAGTCCTTCATTTATTAGGTCTGCAAAAATGCTAAGGATAGCCCTTTGGAATGTGGCAAGGGCATTGCATAAGCCAAAAGGTAAAACTTGGTAGGCGAATGTTCCCCAAGGACAAGTAAAAGTAGTTTTGTCCTGATCTTCAGGGGGAATCTGTATTTGGTTATACCCACTAAAGCCATCGAGGAAAGAAAAGAATTCCTTCCCTGCCAAAGTGTCTAATACTTGGTCGATGAATGGGAGAGTAAAGTGATCTTTTTGTGTTGCGTTATTTAGCTCCTTGTAGTCCACGCAGATTCTCCACTTCCCATTCTTTGTCGGTACCACCACAAGAAGGGAGACCCATTTACTATCAGAGATAGGGTAGATGAAGTTAACATCTAAAAGCTTTTGAAGCTCGACTTTTAGTACTTTTTTTAGATGAGGATTTAGGCTTATCTGAGGCTAACTAACAGGTCTTGCATCATTTTCTATGTAAATGTGGTGTGTACATAATTAGGGGTCAATTCCTTTCATATCAGGGTAATCCCATGCAAATGCTTCTTTATATTTCCTTAACATATGGATGAGATTTATTTCTTGTTCGGATGTGAGGTTGGCATTAATGTTTAAGGTTTTTCCAGGTTCAATTTTTACAATTTTACTATGTGCAACAGAAGTGAGGGGGATTGTGTGATCATGTGTATCTTTCAGAGGTTCCTCTTCTAATTCGTTATCGAATGTTGCTTTTATCATATGTGGGTACGAGATGTAAGTTCAGTTTGAATAATAAAATTACTGATGGCATCATCTTCTGTTTGGTCTTTGAACTTAAGTGCTTCTTGAATGGTTAATGGAGATATAATGTTATCAATAAGATATGATACATGGTGCCTATTAGTTTTAACTATTGTGATGCTTAGCTGCGCTGGGGGATATAGTACTAAATTCTTGATATCCGCCCCCTTGGTTATGATCATGTTCCCTTGCCGACAGTCAATATAGGCATCAACAGTAGCGAGCCAAGGTCTTCCTAAGATCAATGGATGTCCATCAAGTCGGGTTTTAGGATTTATTATCAGAAAATCGGTTGGATATTCCTAGGAGTCAACCGAGACCATGACATCATGTAGTATGCCTTCCGACCTAACCACAGATCAGTCAGCCAATTTTAACAAAGTGGAGGTGGGTTCTGCAGATGTAATGCCTAGATTTTGGCAAGTAGTGGTTGTCAATATATTGATTGCACCTCCAAGATCAACTAAGGCATTGGGCAGGGTTTGACCATAAATTTGGACAGTTACTATTGGGTTTCCTGGGTCTTCATACTTAATGGGTGTTTCCTTTCTTGATAATAGGTTAGATAAAGTGCCGACTACTTGAACTCTTGGATTATTTATTATATTACTCCTTGGTATTTTTATGCACAATCCTTTAATAGTTTTTGCATATATCGAGATGTCTTGAATGGCTTGGAGGAATGGAATTTTTATGTACAAATTTTGCAATTCTCCTAGAATGTCAAAATCAGGTTGTTGTATAGGTCGAGGTATGACTAATCGTTCTGGGAACGGGGGAGAGGATGTGGTTGCTTGATTATGAGTTTGTTGTTTATTCACATCATTCTCTTGTGACAGATGTTCTCTAGGTGACTGATCTTCAATCTGAACTGTTTTATTTCCCTCAGTTTGAATAATATGCCTAGATCTTAGCTGAAGATCATTACACTCCTTTAGATTGGGTCCTTCTTCTGGTGTTTCTAGGATTTGGAGAGATTGGACCGGTCTGTTATTTGGATTGGGATTGGGCTGGGCTGGGAGTTGAGGTCTCAGATTAGACTGGGGATTTTGTTGTAAAGCTGGCAGTGTAGGTTGAGGGAGAGGACTATTTCCTACTGGCTTCTGTGTTGGTCTCTGCTAGTTAGTCTGCCAGGCTGAGCTTTGTGAAGTAGGGGGAGTCCATTATGGTGAGTATGGGTTGCTTTTCTAGTATGGTGGGGGATAAGGAGGATTCGACCAACCAGATTGGCTTGTCTGATTTAGCCACGACTTCGCAAAAGGATATGACTATCGTGACCAGTTTGGAAATGGAGGCTGAAACTGACTTTGCCATGTATTATACTATTGAGCATTATATTGGGGATACTAAAAAGGAGAAGCTGGGTCTGAAAACATACCAGTTTGTCGCGGCTGCCACTGACGGCGCTGGTTGAGCAAATATACTGCTTCTGGTTCTTCTTCTGCCTTCTTATATACTGCTTTCAGTCCAGGTAGTGAGGGACAACTTTCTGTAGAGTGATCCCTTGTACAAATGGCACATGTTTGGACTGTATCTAGTGGACACTCCTTATGGCTATGCTTCTTCCTGCATCTAGGGCAGAAGATTGCCAGATTCTGTTCTGCCTCCATTTTCTTTTTCTTGGCCTGCAAAACATCCAATTGTGTAGTCAGTGTTCCTAGCATATCAATTTTAAATTTTCAAATAAATTTCCAATTTCCACACGCGTTACTCCTTCTGATGGTATTTTATTTTCTCTTACAAACCGATCATGTTCCACTGGTTTGATTCGTGTACTGCCTCTCAAACTCCTGATGCATAAATCAATTATGTTAGCAAACTTTCCTGATAAATATCCCCTTTCCTCATAATGTTTAATGTTTCGATCCATTGCTCTTTCATGCCCCTTATTAATGTTGTTTTCAACACGTTATCAGGCAAAGGGAGTGATGCATAGGGATATCTTTGTAGATTATACTGGAAACATTCCACATACTCGTCTAATGTTTCATTTGGTCTAGCTATCATCTGGAATATTTCATCTTTTAGTTCTCTAGACCTGCAATAGTCTTGATATTTTTTTTAAAAAGGATTCTTTCATTTGTTCCCAGTTATTTATAACCCCACCACGTAATCCCATAAACCATCTTAAAGCAACCCCTTTCAAGGTAGAGGGAAACAGTTTTAGTTTCTGGGAGTCAGTGGTGTAGTCATATCTCCTGCACAGTACATCAAATTCAAATAAAAATGCATCTGGGTCTTCTGATGTAAGCCCGTGAAATGTAGGGATATCTTGAAGGGGGATTGCTTTCATGGGGGCATTTGCTGCGGAATCCACTATGGGGTATTGTAATGTAGAGGTTTGGGTGTTTAGCGGATTTTGAGCCATTGAGTCAAATATATGCCAATAACCTTCCGGAATATCTAGGAGGGTATTCCTAGGTTGAGAGGGAATGGATTTGATAGGAACAGTTTTAATAGCACTTCCTCTATCTGGGATTTTTGTCTCAGTGGATTGGGTCCCTTCAACAGTAATTTTTTTCGCACTCCCTTTGTTTGGGCTACTTAATGGCCGAGTTATCATGAGAGGAGATCTGAGTTCCTCAGTCTCCCCTGTTTCCCCTTCACCTTCACAAATATTACTGAAATTCCCTTCCCGCAATAGTTCTGGAATAGAATTTTCAATTTCTTGAAAGTCTTGTTCGTCAGTTTGACTATGCTCATCGGCAAAGGCTACAGATGGTGAACTTGTGGCCTGAAGGGAGCTAGTAAGCTGTTTGGAAATAACTTTCCTGTGTCCTACTGAAGTTTGAGATTCAACTTTCTTATAGATTCGTCTATGAAGGTTGATCGACCAAGGGTCACTGGCCCCTTAGCTTTTTCTGGCTTTGGTAAAGGTTTGGAATTTTTCTCTGACTTTTCCTCCTTAGTCATGCACTCAATTTAACTACTAAATCCTTCTTAAGCAGATAGCAGCAAATCTGTAGGAAAGCGGGCAAAGGAGCAGGGCTTTTACATGCTCCGTACGTAGGTTCTTACCTTCTGTTTTCAAAACCCAATTCTTCCCTAGCAGGTTCGTACACTACTCTGAAAAAAAGAAGAACAAATGGCTAAACTCTTTCCCCGACAACGACACCAAAATGTAGAGCTATAAAAAGGGTCTCTTTCAACCTCTAGTTACCTCACATTAATATGTCAATCCGGGAATGTTTTGCTATTTCAAAGAGTGTCTCAGTCTGAGGCTTAGCATTTTTCAGAGTAATGCTCATAGTAAAACTGTTTTAAAACTACAAAAGTAAATTAATGCATGTCTACAACTTAACTACTTCAAAAGGCTAAATCACACATTTGGATATAAAGAAATGCATCATTCAAGGGTTCGGTAGCAATAACCCATCCCTTTTGTAACTGATGAGAACAGATTAGGGGTCTAGGAGCCAGGTAGCAGATGTCAATGCTCACTACAGTCTAAGATCTTCCTTAACAAACAAGAAATGAAACAGCAGGTAAGGAAAATAGCAATGAAATATAACAGCGCATCAATCAAGGGTTCGATAGCAATAACCCATCCCTTTAGAAACTGATGAGAACAGATTAGGGGTCTGGGAGCCAGGTAGTAGGTTTCGATGCTCACTACAGCCTGAAATCGTCCTTAATAAATAAGAAATGAAACAGCAAGTAAGATGACAGCAAATCAACAATCTTGAAATGGAACAACAATTCAGAAATGGAACAGCAATTCAGAAATGGAACAACACTTAAGGAAATGAGCAGTAACTAAGTTCAACAAGCTGTGAATCTATTCAATCACACCAATCCAAACATCAATCCTTCGTTCTTAAAGATGTACACACACTATGGAACAACACTACCTACGGATCCAAGATGGAACAATACTGAAAACCATATACACACAACGTGCTTAATTTGACTCCGTTATCACTCTAGGTAAAAGCATACGATTTCATCTCAAGATGAAAATAGTAATATCCAAGGATTCAATAATCAAGTGAAATCAGAACTTCCAAGATAAATGCTGCAATGCTAAGGCACAATCGCATAAAACTCTGTAATGGAATGACAGTATCCTGTAGAGATTAACCGCATTATACCAACACTTAAAGGAATGGTAACATGATGCAGCGTCAATACAACACTTTTGTTTGCAAGAACATTAAATGGGTTAAACACAACAGAGCATGTAACATAAACTTTATAAAACACAACCGATTACCAGATCACGTCGATAGACAAACCACACAGAAACCATGTGTAATGGTACAAGAGCAAGTGTCCTCTAGGGCTGGGCCCTTAGCCTCCAGGGGTACACTACTTAAGATGGATCCAGGCTCAAAGATAAAAGAGTAACCAAGTCTGTATTAATGCACGAAGTAAAATTACAGTAACTCAAGTCTTAACAAAACATCACGATCATAGTCTCAATCTTCTTAAAAGAAATTATATAAATTCATCCCCCTCTAACCAACAACGCTATCCCTTATATAAGGATGATGATGGAGATATCTAGATGCAGAAATAGATAAAACAACGATCCCTCAGGATCAAGGATCCTGAGGGATTCGTAGAATCGTTAATCCTAAGTTACTTCTTCTATTTTCTGTGCCGAGCTGGTATCTCCGCTTCCTTTCCTGGGTTGGTCCATTTTGATCTAGTTTGCACACGATCTCCCATCGAAGGGACAACAATTAATTCATCTTTGTCTTTTCCTTTAGGATGGCCACTTTCCGTTTTTCCTCCCTCCTGTACATGGGAATGAAAATTATCAGCGTTCTCTATTAATCTTGCATGTTTCGTTATAATTATTTATTATTTTCTAAGTTTCTAATGCAAAAAGGCTTATAAGTCCTAATGAAAAGATACTGAAATAACCATCAAAACATACCTTCTTTGATACTCCACAAGTGTATCCCCAGTTGGTTGGGGGACTGATGTATGTATGAGTCATTGGTGATAGGAAGGTAATACTCACTTACTTGAGTTATAGAGTCATGTTATTCTTTTGAAAAATATTTTTTGCAAACTCTGCATGTGCTCATGAGAAGCATGGACGGTTTAGTGCTTCTCAACATGTACAAAAGGGGAGCTTAATCAGAAAATTCAGCATGTACTCAAGGCGATCATGGACAACGTAGTGTATATCAAAGGGGGAGAATATCTTCATATGCCCTTTGCCCTTGATGTCAAATGGGGAGAGTGTCTTGGTGTTGTTGTTTCCATCAAGTTCAAATAGGGACATTGTTGGCATTATGATACAGGTGTTGTCCTTGATGGCAACTCACACAAATGACAGTTCACAATGAAATAGATTAACATCAAAGGATTATAGATCAAATTCCAGATATTGAAGAAAGAGAGTGGTTAAGAAGTATACACTACTTCACTTATCCAAGAAGTGTATACACACAGGTTAACATAACAAAAGTAGCGTATACGTATACACACACTCCTATAGGAGGAGAAGTACATACATGTTCGAAAACCAAAGTTTTTGGTCTGACGTATTTTGGGTCCAACGTATTTGGTCCTAGATATTTGGTCCAAGGTATTGGTCCTAAGTGGTTTTGGTCCAAGGTATTGAAAAAGGGCCTAAAGCTATATAAGGAGGAGAAGATAATTAGGCCATGGTGTGCAAGTAATGAATATATTATAAAGAGTGAGATCAAGAGAAAATATGCATGTTATGGGTTTATGGTGTTTTTCTTGATCTGAACTAAGGGTGAACCTTAGCGACTCATGAGGGATAAGGTATAATGATGTATTGGGATCTGAAATGAATTATTATTATATGGTTTGATCATGGATAGTTTAGATCTGAATGCTAACGCGTGATATACGCTGAAAATGTTCTAATATGGGTATGACTAAAGTTTGAAATAGTTGTGATGTTTTAAGTTAGAATTTGTAGATCTGTACATTGTTTTGCTTTGGTGAAAGTGCGTATACACATTGGTTTGGCACATCAAAGTAGCGTATAAATTATGAAATATGATATTTGAAGTTGCAATTGGTTCTATTTATTATTGCATAATTTCAGGTTCTGCTCTGTGTTCTAAAGACTGTATTCTGGTGACATTGTTCTAAATGTTCAGATTAATTAATTGTGATTTGCTTTAGTCATGTGGGGTTGTCAGTGATTGGTTGTATAACAATGGTGATTTTTTTTTAGATTAAATGTTGTTGATGGGTCTAATATGAAAATTTGATTAAACAAGGCCTTCATATTATGGTGTTGTGTTCTAGGAATATCGAGTTTGAAACTTTATGAAAAGTGTTCCCTTGAGGAAGAGAGGAGGTTGTAGCCTTCTGTAGGTTGGATCCCACATACTGGTAAACATATCATCTAGTAAAAGAGCTAGGGGGTTGGAGCTCCCTTCTAGTAGCAGCTGGAAAACGAGTGAAGGTTGGAGCCTTCTGTAGGCTGGCGCCTATGTACTAGGAAATGTATCAGCTAGTACAAGAGACAGGGGGTTGGATCTCCCTTCTAGTATAATTTGGAAAATGAGTGACGGTTGGAGCCTTCTGTAGGTCAGTGTCTACATACTAGTAAACAGATTAGCTAGTACAAGATCTAGGGGGTTGTAGCTTACTTCCAATAGAAGCTAGAGAATGAGAGAAGTTTGTAGCCTTCTGCAGGTAGTTGCCTAACTGGTATGAGTCTACACTAGTACAAGATTGTAAACAAGTTTTCTTGTATTAAAATAAGACAAAAATAAGTGGTTTTTACCTTACATTGATGCATTGATTAAAGATAAACATATGATGAAATAAATGAATCATAAGTTTGCTAGATATATGTTGGTTTCCTTAAATACAATTGTGTGTGCACGCAAGTTACCTTCATTGAAGTAGCATATATAAATCAAAGTATGAAAAGTAAAAGTTATTGATTTGACTAATACTGATTCATCCCCCCCTCTTAGTATTATTTCCAACATCCATGCCTTCATTCAATGCCTCACCTGTCGACTTATGCTCCTTCAAAGCTTTGGTCCAACCATGTTCCTACCACATTACACCTCATACTCTCTTGGCTAGTTCCCTGTCACTTTCAATATTAACGACTTTAGTTCTTAGCTTACAAGAACTAGGAGAGACCTCTCATGATGGGCATAACATGTCCTAAGCACAGCTACCAACTCATTCATCCCCATTACTTCTTTGATATTTTACTATAACCAAATATGCCATGTGAAACAATTCTATAGTTGTATTGGAGCTCAGGCTTTTTGGGAACTTTGAACTGGACAGTCTTTGTAAGACTACGAATGACGATCTATTTAAGCCCCTTTTGCTTTGATCCCTTTCAATATTTCTTCATCATATGACTGTGTGCTTAGCCCTAAGGCCCTAGGAGCTTTGGACTCCTCTCTCGTGGCCTTTTTCCCTTTATTTGTGCTTTTCACCTGGTTTCCTTACGTTTACATGACTGTGCACCCTTTATCAGAGCTCCTCTACATCATAGGTTTCTAGTCGTGACTTTTACATTGGAGTTATGATGTGCTTACAATCTCCAATTGTGATAGTCCTTTAGTGCCCAACCTCCAACTCCTCCTTTGTTTTTTATGTTTGTTACCGTGGAACAACCCCCACATGAGAGCTCCTTTATCTCACATTCCCATGTGTGCATTGTGTTACAAAGTGCCGATAAGCCTCAACCTATGATTTGTGATTGTTGATGTGATTTCATCACTTGCACATGACACTTCTTGAGTGGTGACATGTGTGACCGAGATATGCCCTCTTTGGACCTTTGAAAATGTCAAATCTACATGCTACCTGTCCTCCACATTGCCATGTCATGATGACATCAGATGCCACGTGGGTTTATGAGGACCAATAGTGTTCCACCACATGGCCTTCTAAAGGAGAGAGAAAAGGCCCATACACTATTGGTTTTTTGTTGATCTCCTTTGTAAATCACTTTTTGGCTTTCTGGGTGATTTACACCTATCAACATTCTTTTCCCTCAATTCCTTTATAGTGGTTAATTTAAGATCGTCGATTGTCTATTTGTGACATGTGTTGCATTTTTGTGATTGCCAATTCACCCCGGACCTCTGATTTATCAGAACTTTAATGATCAATGTGTTGATAAGCCATGATTTTATGAAGTGTGATCACTGATATGTGATACAACCCTAATGTGTGATCACCGATATGCCATGTCACTAGAACCTTTGATATGACATGCGACCTAATGATCTGATATGTCGTTCTACCTGATACTCTGATATGCCATGCTACCTGATCCTCTAATTTGTGATTTTCAATATGCACCTAGATCTTTGATATGCTCTTCTCATTCATTTCAAAGGAAAAAAAAGCACCTAAACTTCAACTATCCATATCTTCTGATCAAGAAGTCCATTTTCAGACTTCCACATATCATTAGAAATATCGTTCCTAGCACTATGAAATGGATGGGGTACAATTTAGCTTTGAGAGCTTTTGTGGCTTGGAAGATGGCTTCAACTTCACTGCTCTTTTTCATTTTGGCTAACTAAAAACACATTTTTCAGTGAGTGACAATAATGGCTCCAACTGGGGATAGTGCCTTGCTAGAAGGTGTTGAGAACCTTTAGGAAAGTAACCTTCACCATTGGGAAGGGAGTAAAAAATATAATGAATCTATACAACCAAGAAATCTCCATGGAATTTTATTTGAAGGGAGTCCTTTCCTCATCAAACTGAAATGTTGAAATATAAACTCTAACATCAAGAAATTGAATGTCCATCTAGTGAGATTATTTATGTACAACTCCTACTTATGTGTAGGGCTATATTCACCTAAGTGAGTTCAACCCTCCAATGGATCCAGGCCAAGATTTGGGTGTTGGACCTACTCCCTCCAAGTTTCTGAAATTTGAAAATCAAAACAAGCATGCACCATGAAAAATCTTCAAACAAAAATTTGATAGATGCTCTAGAAACAACCTCTATTGCTAACTTAAGAATGTCTTCATGTAGTCAGCTTTAGAGTCATAGATATGACAAGAAAAATTTGCAGATGCCGTATTTTCATGCAAAGTCTGCTGACCAATATCTTCTTGGTCAGGGCAGCCACAAATATTGTTCAACTCCTCAGCTTTAGATTTTTCTATAAAAAAAAATTGTTGATCATTTGCTATGTCAAAGGGCCAATCGTCTTGTAAATATATAATAGATTATTCATTTTTTGAACTGTAAGAGTCATAGATTGGATAATCTACTGAGAATTCCTGGCAGGAATCTTTTTGCAACCAAGAGTCACATACTCTGCTTGGTCCTTCAACTTTGGGCTCTTCTTGAAAAAATTTCTACTGGGAGCCTTCTCCCCACTTGTTTGTAAGTAGATCCCATTGATAATTTGTAACCACCTCATCCTCCCCTAAATTATAGGAATCATAAATTGGATGAGGTAGAAATTTAGATAGTGGAGTCGTCAATATTTTTTCCATAAGATTGAAATAATGGAGTTGCCAAGGTGAGAGATCTTCAACCCACGCTTCCCTTGCTCACCCGACAAACGGAATTTGAAGATTCGTCATGCCCAAGGAAAAATATTCTAATCAGTTCCCCTGCAATGGTGCTAGAAAAATGTTGTCACTTTTTCTAGCACCTATAGCACAAGTGCTTCAGTAGATATAGAAAGCTTCCTAGAGAGAACCTTTGGGTTGATTGTAGACTAGGAAATCTTAAAGAGAGTAATGCATTTCAGATTATTTGAGGGATTATGCTGCACTCCAATTGTCACGTAGTTTGAAAAAGAGAATAAAGGGGCCTTGGTTCAATAGTCATTCATAAAGATAAACTCAAGCCAATACATGGATGCAAAATCTCAAGGGATAAATCGAGCTTATCTCAAGCAGGAATGTCTTGTTCTAATGGCCAACACAAGACAATAGGAAGCTTTAATATTAGCATTGTAGTAGCATGAAGAGGAGGAAACAAAGGAGGGAATTTGATGCATAGGGTTGTAAAAAAAATAGAAACTAAGGTAAATATTTTTAGGGAGAAGTATAGAAGATTGAAGAGGCGGAATGGAAGAAACAATGGAGTGCTAGTGAGGCTTTCATGCTGTTATGAAACCAGCCCAAGAAAAAGATAGAAAAGATAGATCAACGCCTTAGAATTCAGCCTCTTCGAGGGGGAAACCTCCTTTACATTACATAAATGAACAATTATTGGAGGACTCAAATGAAAAAACCTCCTTTCTATATATAGGAGTCTAAGGAGTCACAATATAACCCAGCCAACCTAACAATAATAATATAAAGCCACAAAAATAACAATAGAGGGATTCTGTGTGGCACAGTAATAACAATATGGGGGCAATAGGAGCACAACAATATTAATAAGGGGTACAACTACAATAGTAATTTGGTAATCACTAGTATTATAGGGACCCAACATGCCCCTCTCCTTCAAAAAAGTGTTGTCCTCAACGCTTGAGTAGTTTTGAATGCTTCTGTATAAAATTCTCAACCTCCCATGTGGAATATTTAGTAGATAAGTTCTTCCACTTGATAAGATACTCTGAAATTGATCGATTTCGTAGCTGTCGAGTTCTTGTTTCTGTGACTGCTTCTGGTTCCAACATAATTTTTCCTTCCTCATCAAGTTCTAGCAATATTGTTTCAACTGGGAGCTTATTGCCTATAACCATCTTTAAACATGAAACATGGAAAACTGGGTGCAATCGAGAAGCTACAGGAAGCTCTAATTTGTATGCCATAGTACCAA
>APFE030130055.1:28163-41457 GCA_000404065.3 Pinus taeda
AGCCTTGTATGTCGGCTTAAGAAATCCCTTTATGGTCTCAAGCAAGCCCCTCGGGCTTGGTATGCCAAAATGGATATCTTTCTTTTAGATACTGGCTTTTCTAGGTGTCATTCCGACAATACTGTCTCCACCAAGAAAGTGGGTAAGTCTCTTATCATCCTTGTTCTTTATGTTGATGATCTTATCTTTACTGGTAGTGATCCCAACCTTATAAACCATGTGAAGTCTAGCTTTAAAAAGCAATTTGAAATGATAGACTTAGGACACTCGCATTATTTTCTTAGTCTTCAAGTCTTGCAATCCAAAGAAGGTATTTCTCAATCCTAGTCCAAGTATGCTTGTGATCTTCTACGCGACTTTCACATGGAAGACTGTAAGCCAGCCCCGTCTCCCTTTCAGTCTGGAGCCAAACTTTCAGTCACTTGTACTTCCTTTGAAGTTGATGCTACCTTATACCATCAGCTTGTTGGAAAACTTTTGTATCTGACCCATACCCGTCCTGACTTTTCCTTTGCTGTTGGCCTTATTGCTCGGTTTATGCAAAACCCACATGAAAGTCATTGGAAAGCAGCTAAAAGAATACTTTGTTATGTTCGAGGTATAATTCAATTTGGGATTCATTACAGTGCAGAAGCATCCTCCTCTATTGGTTGGTTTCACTGATTTCGATTGCGCTGGTGACCCTGATGATTGGAAGTCTACTGCAGGTTATGTTTTCACTCTTGGTTCTGGACCTATTACATGGGCTTGCAAGAAACAAGGTGCCATTTCTCTTTCTTCAGTAGAAGCAGAGTGTCGTGGTGCCGTAGAAGCTAGTAAGGAAGCCCTGTGGCTTCGTCAGATCCTGTTAGAGTTTGGTTTTCAGCAACAGCATACGGCTACACTTTGGTGTGATAATCAAAGTGCCATTCAACTATGCAAAGATCCAGTCCAACATCATCGCAACAAACTCATTGAACTACACATGCACTTCATTCGAAAGCTCATTCATGATCATGTTCTTGAAGTGCAATATTGTTCAATCGATGATCAAGTTGCAGACATCTTTACAAAGGCTCTCATAGAGGCGAAGTTTACTAAACTTCGATTTATGGTTGGAGTTCAGGAAGTTGTCACTAAGGGGGGATATTCTCTAATGCCTCATTCTTTCTCCTATTGTGTCATCTTTGTGCATCTTTCAATCCTATCCCAAGTTGTTCTTAAGGGGGGATGTTAGGATATTCCGACACATAGGGAATAGTTAAGTATAACTTGGTCTAGTGTATAATTAGGTAAAGTGTGTTTGTTTACTATGCACTTTTTGTAACTTACAATCCGACGGTCACGATATGTTATAGACATGAAGTGATCTGACGATCCATTCTCTCCTCGGTATTACCAACACTTGATATGTGGCTTAAAACCCTATTGGTCCATGATCTCTATTTAAAGAGCATGGAGGGTCATTCGTAAGGTGACCGTTCATGAGAGAAGCTTATGTAAATTTTCTTTCTTTTACATTAATAAATTGCCTGAAGTGGCCGCGTTGGCTCAGGCCATGGACTGTTTCCCTCTTTGAGGGTTTTAACCACGTCAAGAATACTGATGTATCGATCTGTGATTTGTTTGTGAGCGGTGTCCTTTGGTGTTCTATCTAAGGAACTTACCCTGTAAATTCCTACAGTTGCGTTAGAAATATGTTAGATCGTTATTTGTTTGTTGCAAATGTAAAGATATTTATCGGTTAAATTGAAGAACATTCAAAGTATATTTACACAGAAAGATTGAGTGTCGCATATGTTGAAGGAAATGTAACTAGGTTCGATCTTCATAAATGTCCTTTTGATATTTGTATTTATTCAAGAAAAGAAATATTATTTTTATAATATATATCAATGAGTTTCTTGCTAATTGAAATAGGCCTAACACATGTTAAAGTGCTATAGGTGAGTCAAATAGTCAGAAGAAAATGTTGAAGACCTTAAGGGCATGTTACACCATGTATGTTTATGTATTAGAGTCAAGAGAATACCTCCAAGCAAAGTCAACAAGTCTCCTCTAAGCATGTGACACCACCAAAGCAGCAATCCGAGCTAAATATGTCAAGTCGGCTTAAAGGAGAGACAATCCTCTATATAAAGAGGTTGTCCACTCCCTCACAATGTCAAGCAATCAATCACCTTTGAAGTCAGCGAAGGTAGGAAGCTGAGAAAAGAGTGAAGAAGGACGAAGAAAGGGTCTCCAAGTGCAGCGAAGGAAGAAGAAATACCGAAGCCTTGGAAGTCTATTCTAGGGCTAAAAGATAGTCACACGTGTGAAGAAGGAGAGGGTCTCTCTGCTGTCATAGCAACCCTCTATCACAGTGACATAAATATCATTATTTGGGCTAAGAACATAGGCCTAAAGGGCCTCCCACTCAAGCAAAGAAGCAAGGAAGAAGAGCGAAGGTAATAGGGCTATTCCAAAGCCTATTACAGTCACACATGCGAAGAGAAGGAGGTTGTCTCTGCTGTTAGAACAACCCTCCCATTACAATGATACAAGTTCGTTGGTTGGTGAAGAGAAGGAAGGGATCATCATAAGGAAAGGGTCTCATCAAAGGCATCTCTGTTGATTTAGGATAGCATCGGATGTGCTTTAGCCACGAAAATTGGTGGAGAGGCTAAAGCACATGAGATCTTCAATGCCCAGAAATGGTTTGGGCAAAATCTAACGAGTTTGGGAGATATTAAAATAATTAATATTTTTAATGAAATCCCTAAGTCTAAACTTAGGGAAAATAAAATATTAATGTGAATTAATATAAAACTGAGTAATAATGGTCCAAAAGTCATGGATCAAGCCAGATCTAATCTTAGCCGTTGATTAGGGACTTAATCTTGGCCGTTGAATTGTCAATGAGAAAAGTATAAGAGGAGGCTTGAGGGTCACCTGGAGAACACATCGAGTTGATCAAGATTTCGACTTTCTGGGGCTGGGTTTGCTGAGGAAGTCGAGAGAGTGATCAAAGTTGCAGTCGAGGGGTAGTGAATACAGAAGCAAAGAGGCAGAGATAGCACCAGGAGGATCAACGCAGTAGCTGAGAGTGAGGGACGCAAAACCAGCCAGGGGTTCACGCAAAGCCAGCCAGGGCTCATGCAGAGGCAGCCAGGAGCTGCGCAGTGCCTCAGAGGGCCAGCGTGGGTGACGCAAGGGGCTAGAGGGCTGACGTAGGCCAAGCCAGAGTGACGCTGGGCAAACGTTGGGCCATAAAGGGATGACGCTGTCCCTAGAGGTTGACGCTGGGGTTTTGTGGGGCATATTGGAGCTATGAAGCTGCCAGAGTGATTATCCGGAGTTTCAGCCGAAACATCTGTCTCCGGCTGAGAGGTACTACTGTCGAGATTATTCTTTGTTGGGTGAGCCGGTTTTGGCACCCAGATTTTATTCAGAAACTGCATAATAATAAAACCCTCAGATAGTTGCACCGGTTTTTCCGCATTGGGTTTTTCCGGGGACATTGGTCCAAAAGCAACGGTGTCACTTGCGTGCTTATTTTGTTTCCTTCAATTGATGATATGTAATGCGTTGAGCATGTACTTGTATTTATTTCCAGTATTTACATGGTAAATAACTTGTTAATTAATACAAGTAGGTAGGAATAAATCAGTAAAGTACATGAAGGGTTTCTAACGGGTTAGACTTAGAAATTCCAACAATCTCTTCTAGAGCAAGTGCAACAAGATATAACAACAGTTGGAAGGAGGACGAAGTGCTGAAAGAAGGAAGTGCCGGGAACAAAGTGCAGAAAAGAGGAAGGACTTGACTTGTGTTTGGAGGATATTCTTGTCAAGGGTTTAGGGTTTGGCATTGATCAATAAGAAGCTTCAACAAGAGAAACTTACTAAAGGGTTTTTCTCTTAGGAGAAGAGAGGTTTTGGCCCTGGCAGATAGCCAACATCTTGTGTTGTTGTTCTTATGTTTTTGGTAGCAGTTTAATGAAGTACACACACATGCATTAATAATAATAAGAAGAAGATTAAGCTAACAAGAAAAGTAAAAAGACTCCACAAATTGTTATCAAGTCAAGAAGAATCACACTACACCTAATTTTCCCTTGGTTCTTCAACATGGTCTCAGAGCTAAGGTGACACATCAAGGAAAGGGCATCTCAAGAACACTCATCAGGGAAGGGCATCTACAAAAGTCGAAGCATCTAAGCAAGAAGTCTCAATCACTTCAAGGACAATAAGGTCTACCATCTATCATTCATCAAGGAAGACTACAAAGCAAGAAAAAGAGCCTTACACAAAGGCACCTACAAGAAGAGAAAATCAAAGGAGGACCTACATCAAGCTACAAGCCATCAAGCACATTTCATCATCAAGGAAGTCCACTTGGAAAAAGCAACTTGAAGAACATCAAGGTCTAAGGAAGGCAAGCCATCAAGACTAAAAGGAGAAAGCAAGTCCACTACATCTAAACTCTATCAAGTAAGTATATGTCCCCTTTTGAATATACATCAATGTCTTTTGCAAGGAAAGCAACAAATTGGTAGGGACCAATAACTTTCTTGCATGGAAGAAGAGGATTGATTTACTTCTCAAGGAGAATGAACTCCTAGAACACATCAAAGGGAATGTTATTATTCCTGCTAAGAAACAAACTCAAGCCTTAACCAAGTATAATAAGGATGAGACAAGAGCTCAAAGGATTCTAATAGAATCCATCAAAGACTCTCTCATTCCTTATGTCTTCAAACTTGAAACATCAAAAGAAATCTATGATAAACTAGTAGAGCTATTCTCGGTAACCACAACTGGAGAAGTGACATCTCTATGAAATGAATTGTACAAAATGAAGATATCAAAGGAAGGAATAACTCCCTACTTCATGAAGATCTCTGAGATGAGGGATCAACTTCAAAAGCTAGGGGAAGTCATGTCTGATAGAGAAATGACAACCGTAGTAACTTCACATCAAGCATATATGCCAAGAAGGAAGCCACTCCACTGAGTGAGATGTGGTCTCTATGCAAGATAGAGGAAACAAGACTCAAAGCAAAGGAAGATGTGGGATCAAAGGAGCAAGCATTTGCTACCATGGCCAAGAGAAAGGGAAAATTTGGCAAATTTGGTCCACGAAGAAATATGTCCAATGCTATGGATGCCAAGAATATGGACACTACAAAAGGAATTGTCCTAAATTGAAGAAGGACAACAACAACAAAGAAAAAGGGAAGAAGCTCATGTGACTCAAGAAATGAAAGAAGAAGACAAGAAGCAAAAGAAGGAAGATCCTCTAGATCTCTACTATGACTAAGTCTACTTCTTTACTTAAAAATCTTCTTTCAAAGTTTTGAGTAGTATAGGAGCATGCAGGAATAGAATAAAATTGCATGGCTAGAAACATCTTCTAGAATCTAGAAGCATGATGTACATAGAGTTCAAAATACTCATGTAGAAGGCGCATTTATAATAGAACTAAATGCATGGTTAGAAATATCTTCTAGAATATAGGAGCATGGTAGATATAGCTCAAGATATTCATGTAGAAGGAGCATACCTAGAATAGGACGTTATCCACAATGAAAGAGATAATTGATCATGATTAAGAATCTTAGAAGACCTCCATCATCAAAAAGAAAGAAACATTTGCAGGGTAAGGGTCTTCAAGATCCTATGATGGAATCTTCAAAAGAAGATTCATAAACATAAGTAGATGTCTCATTAGGAATCCCATTCATGGGATTCAAGAAAAGGATGATATGCAGGCAAGCTAAGATAAAGCAAGAAGGGCCACTCCAAGGACAACCAAATAAAGCTAAGATGATCAAAGGAGAATCAAGATGAGGTATGTATGCATCAAAGTTTAGTCATGTTATCGTATGTATATTATTGAGTCATGGGACTAGTTCTATGACATGATCAAGTATGAAAGAATCTCTTTCACCAATAACATGCTCGAAGGCATGTACTACAATGCAATGAAGGTCAACAAAAGGAAAATACTCATATAAGGAGTATAAGATTGCTTACTAAGAAGCAAGAAGAAATGTTGACTAACACTAGAAGCAAGCAATGAAGAAGTGCTCCCACAAGGAGCATAAGGTGGTTCTGTGTAGGTTTGATCTGCCCCTTTCTGCCTCTGCGCTGACCCTACTCTTGGCTTGAAATGATGACGCAGGCTCTGCGTCACCTCCTCTCTAGGTGCTTCTGCTCTGGAACGGTGCTATCCCTCGGGACTGCTGCTACTGCTGCAAATTCCAGATTTCCGCTGGTGCCTTCAGTCCTCATGTGATCTATAATGCTCTGATACCATGTTGAAATTTCTAAGTTTGACATGTCAAAAATCCCTACTGCATTATCTGGTTTATTTTCTCCTACTTGTTCTTTGCATTAACAAGTTATTTATAAATACAAATACCGAAAATAAACACAAATGCAACCCTAACACATATATAGATCAACAACTGAAATAATTGAGACAATCACACAAGGGACACTGGTGCAACAACTGAGGGTTTTATTATTAAGCAGCAGTGAGAAATTCTGAGTACATAATCTGGATGCCGAAATCTGGCAATTCTACAGAGAAAAGCAAGCCGTCGAACTGGGCCTGCGCAGGCTCTGCGACAACCTGATGCTACCTGTTGCAACTGTTGCCCGAAGTGACTGCTAGTCTAGCTGTCTTGCCTGCTGCTGGCTGGAAAGCATCTCTTCGACACTATGGGACTCCTTCCTGGCCTTTGGAACTGAAAGCGTTTGCCCTCTTCAGCAAATCGAACTGCCTTCTTGAGGCTCTGCGCTGTTTGTGCGCAACCTCTTGGAGAAATCTCGACCTTTCTGCAAATGTACTCATTGGATTTGGAAATCTTCCTCCAGCCTCACTGTCCCTGTCCCTCACTGTCTATGCTTCCTCACTGAAGCTCAAACTCTCTGGCAACTAACTTTTGCTACTCTGGAAAATTGAATTCTCCAAGTTTCTCTGGTGTATTCTCCATCACCACATCAATCCCTTCTTATATCTTCCTATTGGGACTCCAACGACCAAAATTAAATCTTAATCAATGGCTCATATCATTTCTGGATCGATCCGTGTGAGTTTCTAGAGAATTCTCCCCTTGACTTAATTAATTCTGATTTATCAACCATGTTCCCTAAGTTTAGACTTAGGAAATATTTAAAAATCGGCTAATAATCTAATTAAGCATCTCTAGATGGAATTTTCTGAAACGGTTTCTGGGTTTTGGAGATCTCATGTATTCTAGCCTCTCCACCAAATTTCATGGCTAGAACACATCCGATGCTACTAAAACTAATATCTTGAACTAAAGAATATCTATTATTTAATATCATCACATCTTTCAAAACCCAAAGTTTTGACATTCTCATTCTAAGGCTTTTCTTGGTAAGTGTTTTAGCTTCTTTGAAGCATTGAGCCATTTTGTCTTTCCTCTAATGGTCTTGTGGAATCACTTCACACTTAACTATTGTATTACTCATCTCAAGTGATGTCCTTCCTACTGGGACTCCTCCCATCAGTGAAAGTCCGTAAAGAGCGGGGGACTTTGACTTAGGTGACAGTGGTTCATTGTCCCATTGTTGTCACTTAGTCTAGTAGTTGTCCCTTAGGTTTCCTCTTCCTTAAGGCCCTGCTAGATTGTGTGGTAACAATCCCTTAATTTTTCATGGTTTCATGTCATTACTTGGTTGATTTTGTACTTGTTGTGAGGATTGTCATTGGAAGGGCCTTCCTTTAATTTTCTGCATATTGTATTGTCTCCTTGTGGTTGATTAGAGCACATTTTAACGGCCTAGCTACACCTTTATCATCCATTTCAAACCTTCTTGTTTCTTGTCTTGACTCCATGGCCGAATTAATTAGGGATTGGTCTTCATAAAATGCACCATCCCTTTATTCTTAAGGATATCTTAAAAAAATATTTCTAGGGTTCATCCCCTTGTGATAGAAAAGAATCCAACCTAAAGCAAGAGGAAACATTGTTTTGATGACAATGGATAACTTTCGTAAGTGCTCCAAGTGTTTCAGTTCATTCAGACTTGAATTTTTTTAAGTGCAAGTTCTGGAGGTAACATTCACCAATTGTAGTTTTTATTTTATTGGTGATGGTGTAGACACAATCTTTTTTAGTGTGATGTTGTTTTTTATGTGAATTGCAATTTTTATCCTCTTCGCATTTTGACTGTGCAGTGGCATGCCATTTGTTAGTTTCAGTTTTTGATTTCCTAATGTTGGTGTCCGCTTGTGTTCTCTTCATTGTCTAAAGACTATTGTGGATGGTCATGCAAACTGCAGTTTTTATTCTTTTTGTTAGGTGGTGACATATGTCTTCATAAGTTGGTTAAGTGTTGTAGTCCTGTAGATTGTGATCATTATCTTGTTTTCACAAGACAATTACATGGAAGTGTTATTTTCCAGCTTATTTGGTTCAACGATTGTTTGCTATAATGTTGGCTCATGCCTTTGCATTGAGAACGTTGGCAACACAACTTGTGAACACGCTTCACACCTGCTTCTATTTTTGGTTTCTTCTCTGACTTCATCTTGGCTGAAGTTTATGCCATCCAGACTCATAAACACAACCTTAAGGTTTTCAAAGTATTCTTAGTGCAAGCAAAAGTGCCTACCAGTTTGGGATGAAGCCCTCTTTTAGTGGAAGTAGAAAAGGATGAATCCAAGACCCTAGTGTTATTGCCATCCAGGGTGTGTTTTCTTCGTAATGTTTGAGTTGCTTAGCATTACTTTGGGTTTTAAGGAAAGTAGTCAATTTATCTCTTTGTCTATGCCATCCAGACACGTCAATACAACGTGAGGGTTTCAGAAGTATTCTCGGTGAAAGCTAGTGCCTGACCAGTTTAGGCTGAAATCTTCTTTCAGTGGATAAGTAGAAAAGGTTGAGTGCAGGACTCTAGATTTGCAATCTAAGGTGTATTTGCTTTGTAATGGTTTGAAGTGCTTAGTGGTTTGTATTTTAAATAAGGTGCGTTTATCTGTCTGTGCAGTCTTAGAATTTTGGTTGATATGTAATATGGAAATAAAATACGATGTCAGTTGAATGCATTTTTCACTGTCATTTTTCTTTCCTTTTCAATTAGTTTACAATGCTACCTTCTGTTACTGGCAACTGTATGTTTGCATTCATGTTCCATATTTCTTTTGTTGGGACAAATATTTGCACATGCCCATCAGGGATTTGTGTCAGTTCTAGATAATTAGATTGGAATTTGGAACACAGCACTTTCTTCTAGTATTTATGGTAATGAGGAAAGGTTTACTTGTAGAATGATTGAAGATGCAGAAGAAAAGGGTTTAATTACTCCTGGTGTGACAACTCTAGTGGAACCTACAAGTGGAAATACAGGCATTGCATTGGCAGCTATTGCTGCTCAAAGAGGCTATAAATTTATTGCAGTGATGCCAGCTAGTTATTCTTTGGAGCGCCGCATAATAATGAAGAGTCTCGGTGCAGATATTTACTTGACAGGTATATTGTTTATATGGGTACATTGGCATATTGTGTCTTCTTTATTTTGTCGTTTGATAAGGTATTGATTGAATGCCACTCCATAATGTGGGTTAAAGATGATATTGTAATTTGTATCGACCAATTAATTATCAAAGTAATTGTAGGAGGTCATATGTGAACCTGTTTCCTGATCTGCAGAAAGCAGTAAATCATTGTTGAAGCTATTTCTTATCATTCATGACTGTTTCTGGCCATTTTCAGATGTTGAAGTTTACAGTTGGGAGATTGTTCTAGGCAGGTTCCTATTCTACCAATCCATGCCCAAAAGTGCCCATGACAAGTAAGGAAATTTACTCAACTATACCAATGAAAAGCCATACCTTTGGGGTCAGGAGGCCCACCTTCAAACATACATTCGTGACAATTGGTTGAGGGACCACATGGATGGCTCAGATGGTGGAGATAATGGCACATCGAGTTATCTGGTGGCTGCAAGCGGCTGTAGGCTGCCGGCTGAGGACCATCTAGTAGAAAATTTTTCTCCTATATACACTACCCACAGGTGGTTGGTAACTGGGACCTCCAAAAATTGACTTCCTTTTGACCCACGATTTTTTGATTATTTTCCACTTTGAGAGAAATAATTTCTCTATAATTAATTTTCCGACTCAAAATTAATTAATTTTCTGGTTTAGGATTTTGATTTAATTTAGTCAGAAAAATTATTTAATTGACTATAGAGGGGATTAATAATTTTTCCACCTTCAAATATTTTAGCCATGGTGTTCTAATTATGAGTAACCATGCACTCAAATATTTTTACATCAAATAATTACAAATTCACCTCTTGAAAGGGGAAAACACCTTTAAACATAGACCCTCGATAATCTACCCAATTCAGCGACACAATATGATCTAGTATGAAACCAAGTGTGTTTATAATAAAATAATTTAGCCATGGTTTCTAATTGCGAGAGACTATGAACTAGGTTTATTCCAAAACACACTTTTACAATAGACTCAATAAACACTAGGACTCACCTAAGACCTTGTCAATGAATTCCACCCTAGCTTTGGGGTTTAAGCTGGAAGAAAAACTCTGCCGGTTAGGCGTGTTTACAAACACACATAATTTGAGGAGGTTAGAAAACTTCCTAAGACGAAGTCCATTGCCAAAATCAGAGGCTTACCTTGGTGTTGTTACATAATTAAATGGTCATACTAGCATCATTTACAATAAAACTTGTAGAAATTGAGTTTACAATGACATATTTATGCGGGAAGATGACTTCGATCTTTGAAAAAATTTATGCATCGATTTCTCGGTCTACTGATAAAATTGTGGATAATAGACCCGAGGTTTGCAATAAAGCCAACTATCCGACCATCGTCATTATAACTTTTGATCTTCGCTTCTTTCTTTCGAATTACTATGATCTTCTTCATAGAGATGGATCAATTTTATGCCCAGAATACTAACACAGAGAAACCATATGTGGTCAATCACAGAGATAGATTCAGAGGAGTTCGAATTTCTCATTGTAAGAACAGAACAAGGTCGATCACAGAGATAGATACAGAGGAGCCCGAATTTCTTACTGTAAGAACAAAACAAGGTCGATCACACAAAATTTTATGTAATAGAACTCAGATGTCAGTAGCCCATCCCAAGAATTCAAACCATAGATAAGATCTTGATATTTAGGAAGCTTGGACCACAAAATCATAGGTAAATTCGTCCTCTATACTGCTCAAATCTTCGAGTTTTTAGCTCTGATTCCATGTTGAAATACTAGTGTTGCAATGACTGTAGTAGTTTTTCACAATTGATAACTATTTTTGTTGATATAAATTGTTCATTCTTTATACTTGAATCAACAAGTAGCTATACATGAAAAGCTTCAACCATTGATTCTTCAACAAGAGTAGTAAATAGAGATCATACTAGACAATAAACAATAGAAAATAAGCAAGAGATAAGAGACGTCAAGATTAGGCTCACAACCAGGCGAAAACCCACAAGGGGAAAACCCAAAATTCTTTCCTTATGAGAGAGAGATTTTGTCCATCAATAGTACATCAGTATGTTCCAACAAATCCAATTTAGTAATTGTTACCGCTCAAACTAGCAAGGAACCTAAAGGGCATCCCTAAAGGGCGAATGCTAGGCCAAGGGCAACTGGAGACTTAGCCCGTTGTCACCTCAGCTAAGGCTCCCTTCTATTTATGAACTTTCACCGATGGGAGGATACCTGATATGCTATGGAGTCAACGATGAAGGATAAATCAAAGAATGGATGTGAGTGACCCAAATAATCCTCTTCCCATAAGAGTTTAAAGGATGGAGCTTGCTTGCTTTCTAAGCAAGGTACAATATCTTCTAGGGAAAGGAAGGGAGGATTTGAGGGTTAGGTTTATGGAATGTGACCTGTGAATGAGTTTCCCAATCCCTAAATCCTTATTAAAATTGGTATCCCGGATGGTTCTTGAAGGATTGTCTTTTCAAAGGAACAAGACCACACGGGACCTAGTGGACCCAGTCTAGGGTAGGGGACAAGAGTATGGCAACCAATGATTATCCCTAACCTGGACAACGTGTGGAAATGGATCAAAGAAAGAATATCCACTTAGAGGTTTGAATTGATCCAATAAGGTACTAGCCGTTGGGGATGCTATGACAAAGTTTGATCTCGAAGCTAGGGCTTGGTTTTTCTCACAACTCCATTGTCGGAATGGCCTCGAATTTAGAAGAGGCCTTGAGGAAACACCAACGCAGGAGACCCTAAGAGATCGAACTTTTTGGATGGGTAGCTTGCCAGGAAAACGATGCCCTAGATGACCCAACTTGGCTAGACCAGGGGAAAGGTGAAAAAGATATGATTTAGGTGACCACCTCTTGGTAGATTAGCGCCTTAGTCTTGGGAGAATGGAGTCTATGATGAATATGAGTGAGGGACTTTCGTTCTTGGTCAAGGAGGCCTCACGACTACTTTGCTAGCCTTCTAGGTCAAAGAGAACCAATCTTGCAACTTTTATACTTCGATGCACAAGGGAGATTGCTTATCAAGTTCAACTTCATTGTTCGAATTACCCCTAGGAGATTTTGTTCACATTACATGGCCCATTCATTGAGAGATGCTATAATAGAGACAAATTCCACAATTTAAAGCAGTGATTGCATGCAACAATTAGCCCTTAAAATAGCGAAAATCACAGTCCAATGTATATGAAAAAGTAGAACAAGAATAACATTAAAGTTATGTACTTACATGTAACATAATATATCCAACCATCCACAATTGACACAAGAGAAGCTCCAAGACAAGATAGACCAATATCCACACATCAAAATTCATCCATAAAGCTCCAATTCATCCTCTAGAAAAAGTGCGAAATTTTGAAGAGAGAGAAAAGATCCAAACCAAAGTGATGATGAGCAAATGAACTCATCTCACTTGTATTTATACACTAATTAGGAGTTCGAATTAGCCTCTTTGGCCTACATGAGCCCCAAAAATAAAATAATGTTCTAACAATTCAACTTTTGGTGACAAGCCCACCAAACTAGCGCATAAATAAAAGAATAAGCCTCTCAAGAGGTCAAATAATAATCTATGCATGTTGTAGGGCCTTCTAAGAGGTCTAATGAGGTCCATGAGTGCCACAATGAAGAGTAGGACCCTCAAAAGCAGTGGACAAGGGGTTGGCCCCTTGTAATAAGCTGTGGTGCTCCAAATGACATGTGGGGGTACACAAGTGTCCTCATGGGTCTCTGTTTGGTCAATTTAGTATTCCTAAATTGATATCATTAATTGTCAACCCGGGGCTCGTAAGCTGATGAAGTGA
>APFE030130055.1:44730-62430 GCA_000404065.3 Pinus taeda
CAGTTAGCTCATAGCTCATATTATCATCCTCAATCTGATGGGAAAACTGAGATAGTAAACAAATGTTTGGAAGGATATCTTCGTTGCTTTGTATGTGATAAACAAACACAATGGGACAAATGGTTGCCTCTGGCTGAATGGTGGTATAACACTTCCTTCCATACAACAACAAAAGTGACCCCATTTATGGCACTTTATGGATATCAGCCACCATCCATCACATCATATTTAAGAGAAAATTTTAAGGTTCAAGCATTGGAACATCACATTGAACATCAACAACAAGTCCTCCAACTCTTAAATGATAACCTCATGTTGGCACAGAATAGAATGAAACAACAGGCAAATCAACATCGCAACGAAAGAAGTTGTGATGTAGGTGATTGGGTATTCCTACAGCTACAACCATATAAACAAATGTCCCTCAAGCAAGCTAAGAAGGATAATAAATTATCACCAAAGTATTATGGTCTGTACAAGGTGTTGCAAAAGATTGGTATGATGGCATACAAATTGGAGCTCCCTACAGCTTCTCGGGTGCACCCAGTTTTCCATGTATCATGTTTAAAGAAGGTTATAGATGAAAAGCTCCCAGTTCAAACAATATTGCCAGAACTTGACGAGGAAGGAGAAACTATATTGGAACTAGAAGCAATCACAGAAATAAGAACTCAACAACTACGAAATTAATCAATTTCAAAGTATCTCATCAAGTGGAAGAACTTATCCGCTGAAGATTCCACATGGGAGGATGAGAATTTTATACAGAAGCATCTAGAACTACTCAAGCGTTGAGGACAACACTTTTTTTAAGGAGAGGGGCATGTTAGGTCCCTATAATACTAGTGATTACCTTATTACTATTGTAGCTGTATCCCTTATTAATATTTTTGTGCCCCTACTATCCCCATAATATTATTATTGTGCCCCATAGAATCCCTCTATTGTTATTTTTGTGGCTTTATATTATTATTGTTAGGTCAGCTGGTTTATATTGTGACTCCTTAGACACCTATATATAGAAAGGAGGTTTTGTCATTTGAATCATCCAAGAATTGTTCATTTGTGTAATGTAAAGGAGGTTGCCCCCTCGAAGAGGTTGAATTTTAAGGTGTTCAACTATCTTTTCTATCTTTTTGTGAGCTGGTTGCATAACAGATTTGTGAAGTGTGTGTGCAAGTAGCAAGCTGTCCTATATGTCAGAACACCCATCTTCCTCAGGAAGCATGGAAAGAAATTCATGTAAGTACTTAGGCTAGGCCACTTCACTTTCAGTATCATACATGTAAGTGGACAAGAGATCGAAAAAATCCCTCGTGATGGAGACATCTTCATGATTAAAAAAAAAACACAAAGGGAGGAGAGTGCAAGAATCCATGAAATGTATGCAAAGGTTAAAAATTGGATGAAAGGACACAACTTTTCATATCGCCCTCTTTCTAGCGCCATAAATATTAAGGGTGCTGGACTCACCAACACGTCAGGGGATCTCCCTGAGAAGAAGTCCCAATTAGACCTCAGACCATTTGGTGTAGGAGTCCCAGCAGTGGGTCGTATGGTAATGCCTTGAATGCGATTTCACACAGAGGCAAGTAAGATAATTATGTTGGTAGCAAGGGTGTGATCGCTGCAGTGAGTCAAGGAAGGTGCATAAGATGTTCTAACGCATGTGGGCTGAGATGAGTGTGCCCCTTGGCAACATGTAATAGTACTTAGATGCGAAGGGAACACATGAGTGAAGATGCATCACAAGCTGGAAAGAAATTCAGCTCGAAATATAAAGTTATGGTTAAACCAATCAACACATTTGAGAAAGATTTATACATGCTCATATAGAACAGTCCATACATGCGTGCATAAGAAAGCAAATACATATGCCATTTAGAGTAAACAAGATAGTTGGAATACAATACAACATTATGATGAAACGTGATGGCTCTTATGATATAAAGAAGCATAAGTTCCAATCATAAAATACATCCATGTACACTTGCTAGCCCCAATAGTGGAACATTATAGCCACATCTGCCTACTCCTCAAAAGAGATGTACTAGCTCCATGTAGTGGAGAAGCCAAGGCATGCTACCATACTATCCAAGCTCTCTCCAAGATAGTCTTATCAGAAACATGGCTAACCAAAAGCCTTTACAATGAGTTATGAGGGACTATTTACAACAAAGGGTAGCATGACCCTTGACATTCCCCTTTTTGACAGTTCAACTACCCTCATCACTCTTCACCTACTCTATGACTGTTATATCTAACTGTCGACACTTGACTTATGCTTGACATGACGTTACATTACAATGCACATGTACTCATGTGACAACATGGCTTAAGCAAGCCATGCAAGAAATCACTGACACTTGGTCCATTGTGATGATACCAAATCATTGACATGATTGTGATGGTGAAGGTTGTGAGCTAATGCCAAGCTTGGTTGTCTATGATGGTGTGTTGGACTTGCTTCTTGTCTTCACCTTGGTGAATGTGTTGAATGGGTTGGATTGCATGTGTGTACACAATGACATGCATGCTGCTAAATCCCTTGCATGCAATAAACAACACTACTCACCATGTTTGCTCCATTCTAGCTTCTGGGATAAATCTATAACTTATACGGCTGTAGTTTCATCTGTGAGTGCATGTTGCACCCACTGTGGTTCCTGTTCTTGCTGTAACTCATTCATTTGTCTGTGCAACTTCATGTTATTCCTTGAGTTTCTACTTCAACACGTGCAACTCCTTCTTTGTTCCATTCCCTATCTTCGTGTGGTCTTCATGTTGTGCCTTCACCTCATAGCCTGAGTCTCCAAAGTTTCTTTCATCATCAGTGGATCCGCTTGAGCTTGAAACTTTGTTCTGCCTCTGTGTTTTCAACAACCTTCCTCTTGCATTTGTTGCATTCGTTGCATTTGGTGTGCTGCCTTCATTTGTTCATGATGTTGCTCGTTGTGATGTTGCTGTTGTAATATCTTGATGTCCTTTTCTGCAAACAACTTGATATCTTTGTGAGTAGGGAAGCTCATAGACATTTTATCGACTGCATCTGTAGGTGTGCTCTGAACGGTATCTTTGACTCTTCTCTCTTGCAAACCATTGTACCTACCTTTTTGAGAGGCAGATGAACACTTGCAATACCTAGCGACATGGAAACACTCATGGCAAGCAATCTATCAGTCAAAAACAAAAATGAACTTGAGAACTGACTTGTAACATACTTGTGTGACTGAGCATGAAGGTTCGTAATTTCAACCAGGAGGTCGGGAGACTGATTGATAAGACTGCATAAGGCATAGTCTGGCCTGTTGGGAGACTGGCTGACTACTAGAACTGTGCAATGCACAGAACAATCTAGCTGCTGGCTGCTAGAATTGTGCAATGCGCAATCTCAACTGGCAATGGTTGCAAGCTTAGTGATTGCATTGTGCAATTTTCTGGGCCAACAATCACTGTCCTTCATAAATGTGAAAAATGGTCTTGGAGGACAGTGACTAGGGATAAATACACATTTCCTGAGAGGAAGACAAATCCTTCCCTCTCATGATTGCACAATGTTGTCTTGGTGAGGCAGAGTCTGGGCCAAGGCTGTTTAGACTCACCGATGGGCAACTGAAAGCAAATGTGAGAGTGAATGCATGGCGACACTTAATGAAAGCATAAGTGATTGACAATGCATTCAAACATGAATGAAAGATTCAGTAAACAAATCAACATGCATGTGGGTGAAGCGAGTCACCGAATCAACGACTGTTTGTGAAAAACAGTTTCATGCATGCGACAATAGTGAGATAGAAAAGAAAACTGAAATAGTGCTAGGACAAGCTAGTATACGTGTAAATGACATCAACTGTTCAAAGAAATCAAGCAAACATTACTCACACAAATGAAAACACAAAAAGTGACAGAAATACAATGCAAGGCATGGAAAGCAGGCTTACCCAAAAACAGTTGAGCTGAATGTGATGACTTCTCGTAGATGTGGTGTGGGATGTTAGAGCTACAAGGTTGATGTGAGGAATGAGCTCTGTAGCATCTGGTTGATGAGTTTTGATAACATCAAGGTTGTGATGTGCATGCCACAAATCTAGGGAAAGTGACAAGTGGTGGGAGGTTTCTAAAATAATCCTTTCATGTAACCTCCAACTGCTAAACATAGATCCCTGAAACAAAGGATGCCTTTGCATGTTGCCTCGGGAGAAGCATCCCATATATTCATGTCTTTTTTGCTCGGTCCCAGAGGGAAGTGGTCAACTTAGTTGCACATGCAAGAGTATGCTCGACTGCTTGGAGAAAATGCACATTTCTAGCTAGGAGCTAGGCTAGTGCCTAGGAGATTTGCATAATTTCTAGGTAGAGTAGATGATCGTTGCCCAAATTTGTGCAAATTCTGGGCTAAGTAACCCTGCTGGGGAAAATTATGCAATTTTCACTGTGAGTGTTGACTGTGAGAATTGCGCAATTCTGGAACTTAGTAGGCTACTAGTTAGGATTGTGCAATCTTTGGAGGGAAGGTTGGTTTCCCTACAAAATTTTGTAATTTATTGGGGGAGCTGCTTAGCCTGCAGCTAGATCAACTTGTGAGGGGAATGCATCGATTTGTGATCGACAAGCTATCCTTGTGTAAGAAAAACAATGAAGCTTGTGTACTTCATGAAGCAAGATAAGGTGTTATGAAAAGTTGGTAGGGAGGCTCCAAAACTAAGCTAAGGAAGAATTTTGGAGGGTGGTTGTAGCCGCTACAACAGTATGATTAATTTATTTGACTCTACATAATATGGTGGCATGTTAACTACCTACCAAGGTTCATTTCTCCCAAAGGAACGAAGAAGCGGCTGGGACCAGGTGCAAGTTCTCACTTCTGGCTTATGTTGAATAGTGTCCCCCTATTGCGGAAACTTAGCCAAATGGATGTGCTTGCCTACATATGTTCAACCATTAAAGATTGTTTTGGAAGTGCAAGTGAGATGTGTGTTTTTCCTGATCTATTTGGACCATTTGCATTGCTTCTCTTGAGTTGAAATGAAGCACTAGCAAGAAAAATGCAATCAAAGTGAATGGGAATGATCGAGGCTTCACTAAGGGAGAAATATTATACCACATGGGTTCGTATTGGGGGATATATATTGAGGAAAAAATGGCATAATATATTGGGGAATATATAGGGGTTAAAAGGTTTTTATATTAGCAAATATAGAAAATGGAGCTTAAAGTTAATGAAAAAATATAAACAGGTATGTAAAATGTTAATGAAAAAATGGGTACCTACAATATCTAGTGAAAGTAGGGGATTTTTAAATTGGAAAGCTATATTGGGTTCATATTCACAGGGGGTTAAATAATGTGATTTTTAGAGGGTTTTTCCAATATGTAGTCAAATTAAGGGTACTTTTTAATATGCCATCAATGTGGGTGATATGTCAGAAGTTCACTGAGTGAATCCCTTATGAGTTGAATAAGTAAAGTTGAACAAAAAGTGTGATAAAAAAACTAAAATAAAGTAAAGGTGAATAAGTAAAGTTGAATAAGAAGTGTCATAACAAGAAGAAGCATTTGAAATTTGGCTACATGCATCTCTTGAATGATCCTTACAAGTTCAATTCCAAATCCAAGATGACTGTGAATGAAGGTCGTGTCAACATATATGACTTCAAAATTCCTAAACAATTTTACAATAGTTAAAAATAAGAAGCTTAACAACAATAATATAGGCTTTGGATTTATATCCTTGGCTAAGAACATATGTACTAGAGATATCCTAGTACCATTTTTATTTCTTTGTCACCATTGCTACTGAGATACCAATTTTAAACATGCTAATGTGATTATATTTGTTTATTTATTAGGGCTAGCATTTTTTCTCCTCGATGTAAGCTTGAATTTTTTTCTTTTGATATCAGTGGGTTATAATTTTTTTGATTCATTATACCGAATCTATTTTGAATAATAGTAATGTAAAATATGAAGTTTACTTCCAAGTTATATGTACCAATAATTAAAGTTGCTCAGATAACAATTCTATGTTGAATAATAGGTATGTATGAACTCAACTTCCAAGATACCAATAGTTATACCTACTAGATGATGCTCCTAATGTTTCACCGTCTTTTTATTTGCAAGGCCTACTTCTATCTTATATTGCATATTATATTGTTAGATTCCTGGTGAAACTTAGAGGGTGGGGTGGATGAACTTGTTGTGGATATTTTACTTATTAAAATGCATACTTGGTTTTCTTTCATAATTCCTTTAGTCTTGAGTACCAATTTTAAACATGATTTTCCTGTAATTACAAAGAAGTGCAACCATGGTTTTGTTTTGTCCATTACGCCAAGAACAATACAATACCATATACAAGTAGGGCATGTGGAATGAGAAAGAAACCATATATCATTGCACTCTTTGTGAAAGTAATGATTGCATTATGGAAACACTCTCATAGTCTCTCCATCTTCAAAATCGGTCAGGCGGATAGTGAAATCATTTTAGGCATGATGGGACTAATCTTTCCACCTTACAATGTCAGCTTGACTTTTCCACATCCCATAATTATGGCCTTCCTGTCACCCCCTAGGAAGACATGATGACCATCATATTTATTGTAATCAGAGAACCACTCTTTATGGGGAGTGAAGTGAAAGGATGAACCTAAGTCAATCAACTATGCCTCATGATATAAATATGTACTTGAAGAATAAGAAAAGTACACATCCCCACTTTCATATGAGATGGTTTTCTTCTCTGCATAAGGAGCATCATCAAATCCTTTTCCTTTCTAAGTAGTTTTAGATTTACAATCCTTTTTGTAGTGCCCTTCTTTTCCACATTTCCAACATACCTTTACATGTTTTCATGGAGATTTAGATCTCCCTCTAAATTTAGATCTCTCACTTGAGGAATTATTTTTATTTATGTTTTGGGACCGTCCTCTTATAGACAAGGAATCTCCATTTTGGCTCTCCATATTTTTCCGTCTCATCTCCTTTGACAATAATGATGAGACCATTTCGTCAAACTTCAAGGTTATTGTATTGCTACATATAGAAATAAGCAAACTATCCCACATATCTAGTAGAGAACATAAGATACTTATGCACTTATCTTCATACAAAATTTAATATCAACAGATAATAACTAGCTCACCACAATATTAAAGGTGTTCATATGACCTGTCGCTGAGTCCCCATCCTTGATTCTTAGGTTATACAAAATTTTCCACAAGAAAAGTTTGTTCGCCAGAGACTTAGATTGGTACAAAGTCCCTAACTTGTCCCACAAATAATTTGTTGTAGCTTCTCCTGAAACATTAAACAATGCTAAATTTGAGATACATAATCAAATTCTGCTCTTTATCTTTTGATTCGACATTACCCACTCTTCTGTTGACATGTTCATTGATTGAATACCTAGATCTAGCACAATCCACTCAACTTTATCCACCAACGGATCCTCCATACTAATCTTCCACAACTCAAAACTTTATCTATTAAATTTATTGACTCTATCATTCCATGATTCACCATCTCCATTCACTACAAGAATCTATCCCATAGATCTGCCACTGTAATAGTCCCCCATAGGCCCAAAAAAAACCCCTCAACAACAAAGGTATCGCCTTGAAGTCAAAATAGTTCTAATACCAAATGTATTTTTTAACCCTATATAGAAATTACCTACACACAAAGTATTAAAACACAAAAATATACAATCGCGAGAACATAAAACAAATATACACAAATATTTTCCCCTGGATCCCAAAACCGAGCTTACTAGATTGATTTTACATTATACTCCTTTCAATGTTACAATACGTATATATACATATTGAAGCATTCATAAACCCCAATCCAGTAATCCTAGATTAGAACATAATTGTAGTTCCCCTAGAAAAGACCATGGGAAGAAAACCATCATGCCCAAAACCACGTGCAAAAACCATGCACAAAACTATGGGTAGTTCCACCCAACATCTTTGGGTCCACCCCCCATCCTTGGGTCTACCCATATATTATTGGGTCAACATAAAACAATTTTTTCATGCCACATGGAAATAATATAACAAACACGCAACAAAATGGTCAAATTTATGGAACAAGTCTAACACCTCAGATAGCATGTTGATGATATCCTATAAAAGCTAGTGCCAAGTACAAGCAACAACATGATCAACATTGGCTTCCACTCTATTTAGTTTGGTGATAATATGTGGTTTAATTTATAGAAACAACACCTCACAAGCCCTCATCATAAGCTCAAACTACTCTAGTATGGACCTTACATAATCACAAAGTTGTGTGTGAAAATTATTTTGAATTGAATATTCCCACTTTCCTTGCCTTGCAATTTGTATTTAATGTGGATCCACTTTGACCATATTTTCCACTTCTATAGGACACCTAGAGGTAATCAAACAATCACCCCTCCCTTCCCCCCCCCCCCCCCAATAACTCAATCTTGTCTATATTTAACATGCTAAAGTGGATTAGATCATGGACACCAAGAGAAAGGATACCCACTAGAAGAATATACAACTTTTTCGAGTTGTCAAACTAGAGAAGCTTCTTCACCAAGGAAAATGTCTCACCATTAGCTAAATTCAGTAGAAGTTTCCCCAGCTAATGAGGGAACTTGACATAGTGGAGAACACTGCTTCATAAGTAGGGAGGACTAATCTAGGTGGATATTGGTTGTCACCTATCTCTTCCATTGAGTCAATGGTTCTCTATATTTTTAGCAGGCTTTCTATAGTTTTTTGGGTCCCAAAATTTTGGGATTGTTTTGTGGCCCTAAAAAATTCTTTTGGGTCATTCAATGGGCCAAAGATTACTATGTTATTCTTGGCCTTGGCAAAAAGTTGTAATCCTTAGATATTTCTTACCAACAAGCTATTTTACACCCTAAATGAAGAGTGTATGCAAAATGTGTGCCTTAGAGAAGTTGGTGTACCAACTAATCAACTTGGGACCCACAAACCTTTTAGCACTTCATCTTCTAAAGTTAAGGTTTTGGACCTTTGTGGTTCTTTCTTTACGTTAAAATTTCATCCTTTTAGCCTTTTCCAATAGATTTTTCCAGATGCATGTAGATGTTATCCCTTTCCCTTGAAAGATAGTTACCACCATTTTAGCTAAGTTGTGTTCTACAATATTTTGTTATTTTATTTATCAATAAAATTGACTTTTCACTATATCAATATGGTTTATGCTATATTTCTTTGTGTATGTGTTCGATTTCCTTTCTTGCCTTGCATTTCATTCCTTGTACAACCTTTATGAACAATAAATAATAAGTTCAAAATATTTCACTTTCATTAATGTTGAGGTTCAAAATTGATTTCCACATGCAGGGTGTAATATCCATTTTAAGAGTTCAAGATTACTTTTTCAAATACTACGTGGTAGGTATCTCTTGTGCAAATTTGTTCAACTAGAGATTTTGTATACTTGCTTTATTAAATGGAATTTAAATATTATGTGTGTGAAAATTCACACATTTCTCCTTTAGTTAACTACTTAATTTCTATATAAATGGTAATGACCCATTCACTTCACCATCATCAATACTTTATAGGATTAAGTATTAATCTTTGTTTCTCTTAAAAAAAAAAACTACTAACAATAGCAATGAATATTATGATTTTGAATTGGTTTAACCATAGTACTGAATATTATTATTTTGAATTGGTTTAACTAGTTCCTATCACTTAGAAGGTACATGGAAATTGGCTATGTTCACTCAAGAGTGAGAGGATGCTTATATTTTTTGGCTTTGAGATGTTAAGATGATCTTTTATACGTGAGTGCCTACAAGGACACTAGATAGGTTATGTCAAGTAATAACAAGTCTACAACTTGGTCAATGCTGCTCATTCCTTAAATATATTCCAACACAATGGGAAAAATGGAAAATGCAGTATATTTTATCCACACCGATAAGAAATACATGAAATTTAAGTGTTGAAGAATAATTATACTACAAATTTCAAATATCATTTTGTCTAGCCATGGACATTCTTTTTACATTGGATAAATTATTAGGTGCATTTTAATGAATTCTTCTATGCACCAACATTTATGGTTTTATCCCTATATCCCTGTTTGGTCAATTTAGTATTCCTAAATTGATATCATTAATTGTCAACCCGGGGCTCGTAAGCTGATGAAGTGAAGGTGTACTATATGTACTTAAGCAACCTCTTAAAGCTTTTTGTCGTTTTGGGGTGTTGTTTGTGATTAATTTATCTTCCTAAGATGGAGTGATGTATTTATAAACAAATGAATGATGGTGTGTGTGGAGTGAATTCTAGATGAGTGAGGGTGTGTGATTAGTGGTTTCTAACTACTTGCTGAAAAGGAAAACTTGAAGGAAATAAATGAATTAAAATGAACTGAAAGCAAAGAACCACTTTCTAGTGGTATTAGACACCATTCATGCTGCTGCAAATAAAAAGTAAGGAAATCACTTAAAAGACCAATGATAATGTTTATCTCTTCCTAACTCTCTGCCTCTAACACATAGTACTGTGTAAGACACGATTAAGAAGTAGCTAAAGGTAAGTCTAAGAAATGATAAGAATGAGAAAAATCTACTTTAAAGACTAGTGATAATATTTTTCTCTTTTTAACTCTCTGCCTCTATCACATGGTACTGTGTAAAGCACGATTAGAAAGTAGCTAAGGATTAGTCTAGAAAGCACCCAAAGCCAGCTGCAAGTGATTAGTATTCTGATCTCTAAAAGTTAAACAATTTATAGTAAGAGACCATTCATATGTTAGCAGACAGATTTGAGAAATAAAACTAAAAATTAGCTATGGAAATAAAGTAAAAGGCAGCAACTTTGAATCTGTCAACTGAAACTACCACCAGATACAAAGCAAACACATAAACACACAAATAATTCCGGGTCAAAAACCTGCAAAAGAGCAATGCTGATCAGCTTAAAAAAAGGATTCAAAATGAATTAAAATGAAGTGAATTATGCTGTACATACGTTAAGAAAAGGAAATGTTGAACATAAAAATACTATACAAGGCTAATATGAACAGGGCCCCTCCATTCACATAACCCAAAGAAGACTCAAAGTGTTGAAAGCTTCAAAACAGCACTGCTTCTATTACTCCATGTGCAGAAATTCACAGTCAAGAGTGCTAGAACAACACTATTAAAATAGAGTCTTGGGAATGCACGAAAATTATAACAAGTTTGTAAAAATACAACAAGTAAAAGTTAACATAAGCGTACGCAGACGCAAGTATTTATAGGCATCTGAAGGATATCCTATGTGTGCTGCTAAAACTGAAAATAAACAAACTGTCATGCGTAATTAAAACTGCAGTAACACGTCATGAGCCTGCGTGGGTGAGCTGGAGGTCCTGGTCGTCATGGGCATTGAATCCAGAGTTGGATTATGTCCCCCACATTCTACGTAACACGGGCAAGCCACCGTTTGAGCTGACGTGACCCAACAGCTTACGCATCACCGTTAAGCTGCCTTCGTTGACCGAATCTTGCCCCTGTTTGACCGGAGGTACAGATGACGTGGATGATTGAACAAATGGCACAAGAACCTCGAGCACCTTGATACCTAAGTACCCTTGTGGCTCGTTTGGCGAAATGGCACGTGGAACCTTGAGAACAACAAAAAGGCTGCGGAATCTCCAGATGGCTGCTGAATCATCAGATAGCTGCAGAATCGGCAGAGAGCTGCGGAATGCCTGTAAATATGTCAAAATCTAAACAAAATAGTCACACATTAGCAAAGTTCACTTGATCATGCTTAATGACATCTAATGTAATGATCTGGACGGTTTTACAGGGAAAATGAGGTGAAAGAGAGAGATAGGTGATGAAAAACAGTAGATAATAGTAGATGATGAGGTGTAGGTTAGAGGCTCTACAATCAGTGTGAGTGATCATTGTTACACTTGGTAACAACAGGATCACCCAAGAGAAAGAGCGCAAGGAAATAGGAGCTTGGAGAGTAGAGGAGAAGATATATGAGCAGTCTATTTTGTCTGTGAGCATCTGTGAGGGATTATACTAAGAGCTAGCTAGCTGTGAGAGCTAAAGCTTTGTGTAATCCTGATATATTTCCACTTGTATGATAATACAAATATCAGGGTTTTTCGCTGAGGCTTTCCCCAGAGTATTCTTATGTGTTTCATATGCATTGATTCTTCTTCTAGTTATATGTGTTCCACTTGATCTTGCTCAAATCTATTAAGTTTTCGCAAGTTTGATTGTAGAAGTAGATTAAATTATTTTTCTTTAGTTATATTGCATTATCAGGTTGATCTACAGTTAGAATTTCTACATGGTATCAGAGAAAAGGTTATCAAAATTGTGAACAGTATACTGAGAAGAGAATTCGAAATTTGAAGTTCAGGGTTGCATGTACAAATCGAATTCATCTCATACTTCAGGTTAGTCAATGGCATTATATGGCTTGAGACTCGAGTATGCCTTGGAAGGCAGCTTGAATTACATATCATGGAAAGATAGAATGGAAGTTGTATTAGAAGACAATGGCTTGAAGGATTTCATTGATCAATAAATCCTAAAGCCAGCTGCAGCTAATGCACAAGAATTGGGTGAGTGGAAAAAGTGTGAGGCGAAGGTGAGGCGGATCATCTTGAAGGGAGTTCGAGACCATATTGTCTCAAGTCTCCATGGGAAGGATACTTAGTTCTAAATGTGGAAGACATTGAAGGACCTCTACCAAAACAATAGCGACCAGAGGAAATTGGTGCTGAAGGATAAGCTTCGAAAAATCAAGATGGAGAACAACGATACTATTTCCACACATCTGAACAAGCTCACCACTTGCAGAGATAAGCTTGGTAGTGTGGGAATAACTACTATCGATGATGATATGGTGAGCCTCGCTCTCCTCCGCTTTCCAAAGAGACGGAATAGCTACCAAGACTCTGTGAATGGAAGGGAGAAACTGCCAGATTGGGAATGACGATGGTCAGATCTGATACAGGAGGAGATCAAGAGGAGTACACGAGATGGTTCTTCATCCAAGAATGATGATGAAGAAAATCTGGCCTTAGAAAGTAAGGCAAGGAAAGGGAAGGGGAAGGCTTCCCATTCCAAATCAAATTCTTCTCATGGAGGGAAGAAGGTTGACAAGTCTAAAGTGAGATGCTTTAAGTGTCACAAGATGGGACATTATGCAACTAATTGCCCATCGAATAAGTCCAAGAAGGGACCCTCGAAAGGATCGGAAGGTGAGGCATTAGCCTCTCAATTCGAAATGGAATTTACCCTCATCACATGCATGGTGTCATCGATGGTGGGTTGTGTGTGTATCTTGACGTGGAGCCTCATTCCACATGACCGACGATAAAATTTTATTTAGTACCTTGGAGGAGAAAGACCTCAATATGTGCATAGAGATGGGTGACGATGGAAAGTATAGTGTTTTAGGAGTGGGCACAGTTTCTTTTGAGAGGGAGCATGGAGCTCCTCTCACCTTGATAGATGTGAAGTATGTGCCTAAACTGAAGAAGAACTTGGTATCGGTCACAATGTTGGAGGAAAAAGGCTACGATGTTTTCTTCAGTAAAGGAAAGGAATTCCTAAGACACATAGCCACGGGTCAGACCAAGAGGATCAGTATTCGAGTGAAGAATCTCTATAAACTAGGGGTAGATGATTGTACAGCATTGACTTCGAAAATATAATTGGTATAAAGCCAAGACATTGGCGAGTTATGGCACAGGAAGTTGGGCCATTTGCATCATGGGGTCTTGAAGATAATGCAGCAGATATCTACAAGACTTCCCAAAGGTAAACTTGATAAAGTTGACACATGTAAAAGTTGTACCTTGGGGAAGTACACCAAGTCTTCCTTTCATGAATGAGATAATCAAGCATAAGCAATCTTAGAGTGAGTTCATACTGATTTGTGTGGACCATTCTCAACGGCATCCATAGTGAAGGAAAGGTATTATGTGATTTTCATTAATGATTATTTCATGTAGAAGAAGGACCAAACCTTCTCAAATTTTTGTGAGTTTAAAGCTTTGGTTGAGAAGGAATCAAGGAAGAATATCAAGGCCTTGAGAAGCGACAACGATGGAGAATACGTCTCTCAAGAGTTTAAGGACTTCTGTGTAGGGGAAGGAATTAAATGACAGTTGATGACACCTCATAACCCTAGCAGAATGGGGTGGCTGAAAGGAAGAACAGATCTATTGTAGGGGCAGCACGGATGATGCTGCATGACCAAGGCCTACCACTTCATTTGTGGGTTGAGGCATGCAACACAACGGTCTATTTGCAGAATAGAAGCCTGCATCGAATACTTGGGATGAAGACACTTGAGGAAACTTTATCCAGTAAGAGACCAGATGTGGGTCACTTCAAGATCTTTGGCTCATCAGTATATTGCCATGTGACAAAGGATGCACGAAAGAAGTTTGAGCTGATAGCCGAGTTGGGGACACTTGTGGGGTACACTGATACACCCCACAACTATTGGGTGTATTTTCCTACCAGTCGGAGGACAGTAGTTTGTAGAGATCTCAAGTTTGATGAGTAGAAGGCCATTAGAGTTTCTCTTGAGAGGGAGCTCCAACTAGAGGTTGTGGAGGAACTGTTGGTTCCTAAGGAGGAGGAGCCTCATACTGTTGCAGAGTAGCTGCATGCAGAGGATCCAAGAGTGGAGACATCCACTCAAGTAGAGTCTTCTAGAGATGGACGGAAGCACACAAGAGAAGCTGACAAATTGTTGTCGGATGCGAGAGAGAATGTGGGAGAACCATCTTCTCAGCACAAAAAGAGGAGGTCACCTGAGAGGTACACTGGATACATGGCCCTTGTTGGGGAATGTGTTGAGACCGAGCCATCTTCCTTTGAGGAAGTGGTGCAATAGCCGATTTGGGTTGATGTTATGGTGGAGGAGTATGACTCCATAGTTCGTAACAATGTTTCATATGTGGTTCCAAGACAGGAGAACAAGTCAGTTGTGAGTTCCCGTTGGCTTTACAAGGTAAAACAAGCTACTGATGGTAGTGTGGAGAAGCATAAGGAAAGATTTGTTGCCCGTGGTTTCTCACAGGTCGAGGGGATTGACTATGATGAGACTTTTTCTCCTGTCCCAAGGTACTCATCTATCATATCGATGTTGGCACTATCAACACAGATGGGTTGGAAGATCCATCAGATGGATGTTAAGACTGCATTCCTCAATGGCAAGATTGATGAAGAGGTGTACATGGAGGATCCGGAAGGTTTTGAGACCTTCGATCGTGAGTCGCATGTGTGCCAACTCAAGAGAGCTTTGTATTGACTGAAGAAAGCACATCGTGCTTGGTACACCAAGATAGACAACTACTTCACCAGGTTGGGCTTCACAAAGAGTGAATTGGATGCGAACCTATACCATGTCATGGTGAAAGGTAAGCAGTTGATCATTGTACTTTATGTTGATGATCTCATTTTGACAAGTGATGATCAGTTGATCATGTCTTGCAAGGAGGACCTTGCAAGAGAATTCGAGATGAAAGACATGGGTCTCATGCATTACCTCCTTGGCATGGAAGTGTGGCAGAAGGATGGGGAGTTATTTGTGTCTCAGGGCAAGTATACCAACGAGATACTCAGGATATTCCACATGGAGAAGTGCAAGCCCATGCAGACTCCTCTAGCAGGTAACTGGAGGAAGGAGGGTGCTACTTCAGGAGAAGTACTAGAGGCTACTGTGTATAGGCATCTTGTGGGTTCACTGATGTACTTAGTGAACACATGACCAAATTTGTGCTATGTTGTGAACCAGTTGAGTCAAGCTATGGTTTAGCCTACTAATATGTTTTGGAAGGTGGCAAAGCATGTATTGAGATACCTCAGAGGCACATCTCAGTATGGATTATGGTATCGACGGACAGAGGGAGTGAAGCTATAGGGCTTCACTTATGCAAATGGGGCAAGGAGTCCATCAGATTAGAAGAGCACATCAGGAGGAATTTTCAACCTTGGGTCAGTTGTAGTGTCTTGGTACAGCAAGAAACATGGGTCGGTTGCACTCAACTCGATAGAGGCTGAATATAAAAGCTACAAGTTAGGCAGCATGTGAGGCCATTTGGATGCAGAAAATTCTAGTTGGTTTGTTTGATCAGAGGATGGATCCAACTGTGATCTATTGTGATAATCTGAGTTGTATCAATCTCTTTGAGAATCTAGTATTTCATGATAGGTCCAAGCACATCGACATCCAGTATCATCATCTCAGAGACTGTGTAGTGAAGAGGGTCATGTTGTTGCAGTATATTTCGACCGAGGAGCAAGATGTTGACATTTTGACAAAGGCATTGTCAAAGTGTAAATTCGAGTTCCATAGAGATAGGATCGGGGTGGCAGATAATCCCTTTCTTGTTGAGAGGAAGTGTTGAAATGTGGCAACAACAATATTCCAATTTTACTTTGTCCTTGAATTAAAATTCGAATTTAGTCTCACCAGCTGCTTGAAAAATAATTAATTAATTTATCTTGAGTTAATTAGTTGGAGAAATTCAAGCTAGAAGTCATTATGAAGTCATGCAACAGTTATCCCTTCAATTAACAAGATTATCCCTTAATTAAGGAGATAAGGATGAGTTATATTTGAGTTGTAATTAGTTAGCTCAGTTTACTAAGTTAAGTCCAGTTAAATTAGTTCCAAACTGTTTGAGGAACTAATTGTGAGTTCAATCAGTTAATGCATGCATGTATCCAACTAGTGTACTCCAGATAACTAAATATTCTCTCATCAGTAACTCATGCATGTCTCTTTTGAAAAAGACCCAGTTGAGATTAAAGATAGTGACATTGTATTATCAGTTGCATGAATTTTCCTATAAGGAAAACTCATGCATGCAGAAGGAATTCATTCCTTTAGTATTGTGTAGTTTTACAGGGTGTGAGATCAGTGTGAGTGATTAGTGTTACACTTGGTAACAGCTAGATCACCCAGGAGAAATAGTGCAAGGAAATAGGAGCTTGGAGGGCAGAGGAGAAGATATATGAGCAGTTTATTTTGTCTGTGAGCATCTATGAGGGATTGTATTGAGCGTTGGGTAGCTGTGAGAGCTAAAGCTTTGTGTAATCCTTATATATTTCCACTTGTATGATAATACAGATAGCAGGGCTTTTAGTTGAGGCTTTCCATAGAGTATTCTTCTATGTTTCATGTGCATTGATCCTTCTTTTGGTTATATGTGTTCCGCTTGATCTTGCTCAAATCTATTAAGCTTCCACAAGTTTGATTGTAGAAGTAGATTAAAGTATTTTTCTTAAGTTATATTGCATTATCAGGTTGATATACAGTTAGAATTTCTACAAAAGGGACAACACGTACACCACCCAGTGGAGTAGTCCACACGGATGTGATGGTCATTAGAACCGAATTGTTGGAGAGGTAAATCCCCTCTACGGATAGAGGCGATCCCTACTAGCCCAGAACGGGTCTAGCAACAATCAATCAATGCTACTCTGCAAGTTCCTAGTTGCAATTAACAAGTGCGTAATGAACACCTACTTGGATTCCAGCACTATTTGTTTGATGAAGAGATGTCGCTCTCACTCCTTCGCTCTGGTCGGTCACGATCCTCCACTATCTTTGTGGGTGGACACCTGCACATGCAAAGAGAGAACAAACACAAGCGTGAAATCTAGTAAAAGCAACTATACATCAGTCAGAAAGGATGTAATTCACAT
>APFE030130055.1:71664-97202 GCA_000404065.3 Pinus taeda
GCGAGTGTTGTTCTAGGACAGAGTGTTGTTTTAGGCTATTTCACTGCTCAAAGGTCCCGGAATGTATCCTCCAATGTACGAAAACAGGGGTAACAGGGACGGTGACCAATGGTGACAAATTACTGTGTAACAGTCAGGTTGAAGGAAAACTCTGCCGATCATGGATCGGTGAGACGAAAAATCTTCCGGAATGAATCACTAGAAAATTAGGTCCACCTAGGCAATTTACATACATGACTCAGCTCTGCTAAGATTATTTACATCAAAATGCAGACTGGGTTTACAACTTAATAAGATCAGGGGAATGACAATGACTGTCAAATGGAACGAACATCTCGATCAAACGTTGTCCCTTTTTACGAAGAAAAGGGGGTGTACTGCTTATGGGTAGTTGACACGCAACGGTCAACATCTGGCTCTACTTGGAGACACGTTGCTGCACTGTAGGAATGTGAGAATCCAGAATCTGCACCCACGCAACACACAGCAGAAATAAGTAGCGTCCATTCAAAAATCATCATATAACAATTAAGCACATGAAAGATAGAAGCTCTAATAACATGAAAAGTAAATCTAATCCTAAAACAGAAATGAAAATGATGAAAGAACAAAGAGTAAGGTTAGAAATATAGTGGATGCCCCATGGCATCAGATGTGTTCAATATAGTGTATACTGAGCATTTGCCTGCTTTCAGGAAAATCTGTCAGCTGCTTGTCGGATGTGCCATGTCCAATTCTGCATATGGTAGGACTTCTTCCTATCTGAAAATCAAGCTGCTCGCAGCCGTCTGATGCATCAAATCTTCTTCTCATTTTCTTTCTCTTGCACTTTTTCTTTGTGGCAGGCTGGATCACTGATGATATGGAGCTTTCTGTCTCAAAGCTCTTAGATGAAGTATGTAAGATATGTGTGACATATTTTTCTTCATCTTGCATCTTATCTTTATCGTTTTTAAGTTTATCTGGATCACCTTCAATTAACCACCTTTCAATCGAACCAATGACCTCCTCATAGTAAGATGGAGCTTGTTGCAACAAATGAGAAGGCTCCTGATTTATCTGGCTAGAGTGTTCAACTTTTATAGCACTGATTTCCCTGGTATGATATTCTTCCATGGTCAATAAATTTTTCTTAAGACATATCTGATTAGCTTCCATATCTTTTATTACTTTATCGTCATTTTCCTTTATGATCATCAAGAAATGCTGCATAGAGTTTATCTCTTCCTTATGATTTGCTTGCATGGTAGCCAATTGATTATTATGATCGAATGTCATTTCTTCTTCCATAGTTAATAACTTGTTTTGCATAGAATTAATTTCCCTATCATGATTAGCTTTCATGGTCATCATATTTTCCTCTAAGATTGACAACTTGCTTCGCATAAAACTAATTTCCGTGTCGTGATTAATCTTCATGGCTTCAATTTCCTTAGCATGTTGATTTTGCATGATCTCCATCTCTCTATTACGTTTTTCCAGGTGGGTGCATAAAGTTCTCACATCATTGGCGTAATTAGTTTGATTGATCTCCAAATTTTTTACCAGTAACATTCGTTCTTGTATAATTTGCTTTTGATCTTCCTTTTCATTATCATCTGTCCCTGCTTTTCCATTATCATGAACTTGATTTGTAATGGCACAAGTGGATGGCACATTCTGATATGAAAAATTGTCTTAGAATCTTTCACCGACAGCTTGACCTTTTATATGATTACTTTCATTCTGTTGCACAACTTTAGGGGCACAAGGCAAGCTATCTGGATAACCATATCTATCTTTAAAAGCATTGACAATGTCTTGTAAAGAAGTGAAAGAATCTTCAGGACACTTATTAAACCAATTCAAAGCATCACCCTCTAAGGAAAAGACAAAAAGACGCATTTTGACATCTTCATGATTATATTGAGGGGGTCTACAATATATGATCATTATGCGAGTGAACAAGCCTAGATGCCTTTTTACAGCGACTGCATCACCACTTGAGAACAAAGATAATTTAGAAATGGCCACTTCCGGAATATCATGGAGGTCATCAAAATGACATGGTTTAAATGAATAATCCATGATGAATAACAAGGGACCAAATGGATGATAGAACGAGATCTCTATTCAAGAAAATCAATCGATCAAGGAAGTGGAGTCGCCACTTGAACAATAAATCTAATTCCAGGATCCAAAAAACAACCAATCAAGCAGATATGAGGGAGGCTTCTTGTCTGGGAAAAATAAGAAAATGGAGTCGCCACCCAAACAAGAAACGAGCTGAAAAGAAGTTGCTGATATGACGAAAGGTAAGTTGATGAAAGGATCAAGAGACGCCAAAAATGTTGAATCTGCCAGCTCAAATGAGAGATGAGAAAGATGAAAGAATGATGAGAGATGAGAAAATGAATGTTGTTGAAACGCCAGGAACAGAAAAACTCTGTCCCCGGCAACGGCGCCAAAAAATGTTGTCGTTGCCAGGCCAGATGAAAAGATAAAAAATGAGAAGGATGATTGTCGTTGAAACACCGAGAAAACAATGTCCCCGGCAACGGCGCCAAAAAATGTTGTCGCACAGATTGTCACGACAACGCTCAGACCAGGGGCTGTCACTCTGATCCCCGATCCCTCCGTTTAAGCCTGTCTCCCGCGGCTAAGGGGGGTAGACCCGGTAGGAAAGTGGAAAACCAACTGTGAATCAGTTGGTTTGGGAGACATTGTTATGGTGGTTGACATTACATAAGGATTCTAAGGCGTACAACAAGCCATGCAATGCTTTCTAAGGATGGGAGAGCCTTCACAAAGAGATGAATTTTCTTTAAATCCTCAAGTTTCATTATAGGTATTTGATAAGTGGGAAATTGATTTAATAGGTCCAATACAACCACCAGGAAAGAAGACGAGCACGCGGTATATTATTACTACAATAGAGTATTTAACTAGATAGGTGGAAGCACATCTAGTGAAGGATTGTATAGCTTCCACCACTGCAAAGTTTTGTTTGAATATGTCTTAACACGGTTTGGCTGCCCTAAGGTGTTGATGAGTGATAGGGGTACACACTTCTTAAATGAAATTATCAGTGCGATGCTTGAATAATTGCAAGTATACCACCAAAAGAGCACGCCCTATCACCCACAAGTGAATGGAACAGTGGAAGCATTTAACAAAATCGTAGAGAACACGTTGACAAAGGTTTCTATCACACAAAGGAATGATTGGGAATGTGTGCATACCCTAGTACTATGGGAATATAGGACAACTTGCAAAACATTGACAAGCCAAACACCGTTTAGGTTGGTCTATGGGATTGAAGCGATGATGCCTATGGAATGTATTGTGCCATGTCTACATATTGTAGCTTTGAAAGAGATGGTGGATCACAAGATCTTAGAGGAACAACCCAGGCAACTTATGGAGTTGGAAGAGAACCGCTTTCTCGTCGGATTTCACTAGCAAGTAAAAAAGGAACAAGAAAAATGTGGCATGATAAGTATATTAAGCTGCACACTTTCAAGATAGATGCTTTAGTGATGCTATATGACAGCAGGTTCACAAAATTTCTAGGGAAATTTCAAGTGCACTGGTTAGGGCCATATGTTTTTAAGGAGATCACGGATGGTGGCATAGTTTAGCTCGCAAAGTTGAATGGAAAACTATTCCCTTGAAGAGTGAATGACAACATGTTGAAGTTGTACACAAGGGAATCCGACCCCTATGCAATGACTATATGGAAGTAGAAAATTTTTAATAATCCAAGAAGTTGTAAGGGATTGCGGGACTATAAACTATAATGCTTGCAGACAAGAAAAATGAAGTCAAGAGGTTGTTCGAAAAAAGGAAGGAGTGCGCTAGGAAGAGATGCGCATGGAGGGCTGCCCCATGGAGGATGGTGCCGCGTAGTCAGGTCCAAAAATAGTCGTTGAAGTCATTGTTCTTGATTAGATAGCGAAAATCCCATTAGGAGGAGTGGGTAAGTGGCATTTATGGCAAAAACATTTGGAGATATACCTAAACATGCATTTATTACCAAAAAATGGAGGGAACGATTGGATTTGAATTCAAAACCTCCTATAAATTGGGCATGTATGTCTGCCGAAGAACACTTTACGTTTGGACGATTGTGTATGAGCCCTCTTTTTTTAGCTATATGAATCAAAAGGTTTGGGAGGAATTAGTTTCTAGTTTGAAATTCACAAATCTACTTGAAATTAGTCAATGGATTATTCTCGCACAAATGTCTACTCTAGTCAGTTCTGAAGCCATTGTTTCTCAAGCAAAAGGTCCTAAAGTTGTGTCCATGGAAGTTGTTCCTGATGTGCCTACAATGCCGAGGTGACCTAGGCCAAAGACATAAGATGCTAAAGAGAAGAAAAAAAAGTCTGTAGCGGTGAGGCAGTCACCAAGGAAAAACCTGGAGGTTCGGCAGAAACAGAAGAAGGACAAGGTGAAGCAGCCGAAGGAACCAGTGGACTTGGAGACAAAGGAACTTCATGATGGAGTTGAGGAGTTAGATGTTGAGGAGGGCAAGCCTCTCACTATGCTCCGAATGTATATCCCTCTGCGAAATGGGAAAGCCAAGGTAACAAAGGACCTAGATTCGAGTAAATTTACGATCTCTACACCGTTGTTGTCCGAGGAGGTAGTTTTTAAAGGTGTGTTCTTAACGCACATCCCAGTATTGAAGATGGAGGATTGGGATCTCGCCGACCATTAGAAATTCCCTCATCTAGCTATCAATAAGTATACGACAAATATTTATTACGAGGAAACTGGGGTCACAAGGTTGGAATCCATGAAATGGGTCAAGGGTGTCAAGCAAGCCAAGTTATTACATATGATTTGCGTGCCACATTTCCACTAGTCAATTATCTGTGTGTGCCAATTCCTCGTGCTGATGCATGATGGGTGCTTATGGCTTGGTGAACCCATCCCTATAATTGATATTCTAATCCATAGAATTACGAAGCTGCCCTATAAAAGGGCAGACCCCACCAAGGAGTTTGCAGGAATATGAAAAGAAATGGAGCTGGAAGATAAAATGAAGACCGATTTCGAGCTGATAAAAAAGTTACGTGGATATTCTAGCCACTCAATTCAAGACCAAGCATTGCAGTTCACTACCCAAATTTTAGTTGGGAAGATAATGAGGAAATATTGCGCATACGAGGTTCTGGCACCAATAGTTTCATTGGTTGCATAATGTGTGAATGGGGTGTAGTACAGCTGGGCACAGTACCTATGTAAATAATTTCTAGCAAATTGCTGCAAAGCACAGGAGAACAGTAAGGCATTTTATTATGCCTGGCTCCTATTGCTAATTCTATTAATAACATGGTGACTGCTGGAAGATAGTCAGTGTCCTCCGTTGGATAAGGACTTACTGGAGGCAAAAAAAATTTCTTCGCTATGAGTGACGAAGGATCCAAAGAGGATGATGGAATCAAAGGTCTTTTAGATCTTGGTCGAAATGGACCTACGCATAGTAATCAATTAGACACTAGGTAGTGTTCAGAAGGATCTGCGCGAGCTACAGATCCAAATAGGTAGGATTCAACCAAGTAAGTTGCAAGCGAGCCTGGCACAAGGGAGTGAGTGTGTATTGGAGATAGATAGGACTATGGACCTTAGAGTCCTCTCCTTACCAGAAGGATCAGTCTGTGAGGAAACAAAGCAAGATTGCGCTCTACTAGGCACAATCAAAGACATGGGGGTGAACTTAGTCGCGATGCCACTTCAGACCCTCCATGCGCTTCATCAAGGGGTCTCAGATGAGCTTCGAGTCAAAGAGCAATGTGCACTTGCAATGATCATCAAGGATAAGGTAAACCATGAGAAAATATTCAATGAGAAAGATCAAAACCTGAAAGAAAAGGAAGAACTAGAAGCACGAAGTTAGAGCCTAGAAGCAGAAATTACACATGCATGTAATTCCACCCCAGAGTTAGATATAATGAAGATGAGGAAATTGGCTTCTGTAGTCTGCGAATCAAAATATGAGATAGGCAGAGCCACATTTGACTTCTAGATGAATATATCTAAATTACAACTGAAGCTACAACCGACTACTCTGCCAGAGGTCAGGGAATAGCACGATGCAACCATTAAGGAGCATATGAATACTGTGGAGGTTGTAGTTAAAGGAAGTGATTTTATTTTTAACCATGCCATGGAATTATGGGACACTTTTCAAGAGGACCCAAACCTGTAGAGGTTGAGTACAAAAATCAAAGAGGCCCAACATAAATATGATGAGATCAGGGAAACTGTGCAAACATTTGCGCCAATGCAATGCTTGACGCACCTACAAGAAGGGGAGATGATATAGGCACAAGTACACGAATTGCAGGAAAAAGAATCAGTGTTAAGGGCCCAGCTTCAACCTTGGATAGAAGAGACTAGCCAGATTTCTTAGACCATTCAGGAGAAACTAAAAGCATTGCAGCATACTTATAGGATCATGCAGCTTACAGTAGAGGGAACGAATACAGAAAAGCTAGTCGAAGAGGTGGAGAAGGTTGTAGTATAAGGTACCATAGAGATGAACACATTGAAGCAATATTTGAGTGAGATCATCCACAAAGTCGAGAATCCATCTTAGTGACTCGAGTGTGAGTCACTATATTTGTGTTGGGGGCTTGTTGGGATAGGGTCCCTAAGGTCAATTTTGGTTAGTTTAATCAGTTTTTGGTTAAAATTTTGTAAAGAATGTAAAGACTCCGTGAAATGTGGAAGCAGAGTGTGCATCTAAGAAAGAGTCAAAGGGGGTTTAGCTGCTTGTATGGGTAAGTGATAGGGCGGTTTTGAGACTCACCCATAAGCTACGAGCCATGGTATTGTAATAGACAGAATACAAATATTTGAGTCATAGCGAGTATAGGAGGATAAATTTTGAAGAAGAACAAGTGTAAGGGAAAGTGCTAAGGTAGGAAAGCTCTATTTTCCTATACTTTGGTGAAAGGGGAAGGCTCCTGCAATTGAGTGCGCGGAGACCCTGACAAGTCCATAGCTAGGTGCGCGAGCCCCTACAACTGGGTGAACAGGGCGAAAGAGTCTGTAAATTGAATGATGAATCTAATAAAGATTGTTTTGGACCAAATGTATTGCATTTGTGCCTTGTTCTTATTTTTGTTTAAGTTTATGTATTGTTTCTTAATGATCTGTTTTCTATGAAATAAAGTGTATTCTTTGCACGAATCTATTGAATCATTAATATCTATGCATAAAGTGGGTAATAAACTGTTTTCGTGAAGATAATATCTAGATTTTTTATGATAACTGTTCGGACAGGTAGATTTATGCAAAGGAAGATATAGGTTTGTTATTATTTGCGCAAAAGTGGTGAAACTATCCCTTTTTGGTCTAATAAGCACGATCATATCCCTTCATGAAAACTTGGAGGCGAGTTGAATAGAGTTGCAGTAGTAGACTTTGAGAACGTATAGATCTGCTTGAAGGTAGATCTGAGCTACAAGGGAGTACGAACACACATCAAACAGTCTTTGGATGCAAAAACCTAGTTCTAGCATCCCCCAATACTTCTTCGGGTGAGACTGCAGCTTGCACTATGCAGGTTGTTGCCAAAACAGCCAGTAGTTAGGGTTTTGTTGGTTGGCACAAATAAATCTAAACCTTGGTTAGGCCCCCTTAACCCAAGAAACCGCCTAACACAAGTTCTTTGATCAGATTCGTTGTTTCTTTCCATTTGGCAATGGATATCTCCATTTGATGTTGTTGACGATGTGGCTAACCCTCACACTAAATCTCTTGCAATCTATGTTGACCAAAAATTTGTCCATGTTCTTTTCATTACTGTTGTAGTCGAGGGTCCTCTTTTACAAGGTTTGGTGTAGGCCCACTCTCTCTTCATCCTTCATGAGCAAAAGAAAATTTTGGGGAGTTATATGCATCCAAATTCATCCCTCCCCCAAGTCATAATCAGGGATTCAATTCTTCCAACCTTATTAGTTCTTGTGAGGCCCCTCTTAATGGGATCAATGTGTTTGCAGGTATGATTTGTTGATTGGTTATCCTCCCTTATAGGTAGGATTCAAGAACAAACTAAAATTCCCTCACCTTTACACATCTCCTTTATGAGCGCTAACAACTCCATGACAAGAATATGCCAAGTGATCACGACGCAGTAAAGGATGTAGTAATAAATCTAGTTTCTATATTGTAAGGTGGAGCTCAAGGAAGGGGTGTGCCCTCTTCCTGTCAGCCCAAATAAGAAGCCCTAAAGCCAAGGATCGTGCACCAACGTCCTAAAGAGCTCTCAAGGCCAACCTTTTTTATGGACCAAATCGATAAAATCCCATCTATTAGTGTTCCAAATGATCAATCCAAATATATCGGTGGTGAATACATGGAGCATGCTCTTATATGTCAATTAAGTAGATTTTTCCCTTCATCATATGCACTTTGGGATTGGGTGTCTAAGACCTAGTCTAGGAACACAAATTTATTCTTCTACTCAAAAGGTTACTTTACATTCAAGGATCTGAGAGATTAACAAGGGGTCCTTGATCTTGGACCATGGTTTTGGGGACGATATGAGATTTCCGTCCAACCATGATTTGTATATTTTAAACCCCCAACTATGCTAGCTTTGGCCACTCCTATTTGGGTTCATCTCCTTAATTTTACTCTTCGCGTTATGCACCCATATATTTTAGTTGATATTGGTAATTCCTTGGGCTGATTTATTAAGATCAACTCAGACATGATAGAAAAAAGGTATTGTAACATTTGCACACATATGTGTTGAAGTTTATCTTAGTAATGGATTACTTGATAAAATCCTCTTGAACTAGAGGAGAGTTTTTTACTCGCATCTAATGAATTATGAGGACACAAACTTCCGTTGTAGGATATGCCAACAACTTGTTCATCTCTAGAATGCATGCCCTTCTTCTCAAGGGCCTCTCCACCCTCGGAGGACATGAAAAATACCCAAGGTTGCCAATATCCTAAAACTTCAAAAGGTTCTAATGAACCTTATACTCCTTCAAAAGGCAACAAGAAACAACCGAAAACACCTTAAGAAAACTCAATACCTATAAAATTATTGTAGCCACAAGTTATCGTGTCTCATTCCTTTGACGCGAGGTTATCCCCATGAATAGGTTTGAACAAAACTCAACTATGATTCTAGCCTCGCTTAAGACTGGGCACACACACTTCAATGAATCAAATCATTCAAATAATGACAAGGAAGCATCCAATAATGAAGACCCTCTGAAGTATGTGTCTCAAGAAAATGAAACTATTTTCTCCTCTACCATGGTTCCATACAAGCACTTGGAATGGATCGATGTAAGAAAGAAAAATAAGGAACTTAGAAAACACCTATGATCAAAGTTGTTGTTAATGTGCTAGTTTTGACAATGTAGGCGAGCTTTAGAGTTTGATTATTGCCAATTCCCAACTTTGTAGGTGGGTTGTAAATCTTTATGTATTGGGGATGTAGTTTGAAAATTGTAGTTTATTCCAACAACCAAACGTTTAAAACTGAAAAATACATACCTCTAAATTTATGAGAATTTTTCTTCCACTTTTCTTTGCATGATGAGGGATTCATGCCACTCATTCCAATACTCAAAAATTCCTCTAAATTATTAGAAGCCATTTCATTTTATGTCATTCAATCATGCAATTGACTATCACATACAAGAACTCATGCACTCAATGCACCAAGCATATGCACCATCATAATTCATAATATGAGTGTCATGACCAAATTGTTCCATAGTAACTCATGGATGCATCACAAAGTTTCTATCAATATTAACACATTGAAGGCTTCTTTCCTTTGTCATATGCACTAGGTATTAATGACAACTTGCTCTCATATATCACCAATTCCATACAATTTTCACATTAACTAAGAAAATCAATCCTTCAATTACATGTTCCTAAAGGAATTCAAATTCTCTCTTCCCCAGGTGCATACTTCATGTGGGCCCTATATTCCACTACCCATTTAATTTCCTTTTTTTTTCTCTATTGTTGGTGACTTCCATTTCTCCAAAAATTAAGTGGGGAACCCATTTTTCCTAAGTTTGCATGCCAAAACAACGCCGAAATTGAAAAAATGGGAATTCTTATTAATAAAATTAATTCAAATGGGGACATTACACTAAGGTTAGGGAAAAATTCAACTAGGGAAAGCATTTTTTTCTTTTGTAAGGGTTCTAAATGTGCTTTGTAACTCATTGCCTCAAAATCAACCCTTTTCATTGATGAATTCTTCCATTTTAGGGTTGATGTCACAAACCCTAGGAAACTTTTCCCTAGGGAAAATCCAAATCTATCCCTAGGCTTCAACTCGAGCTTTTTGAAGGCTTTTTGTCTCAACTATTTATCATACTCATCTTTTCAATCCTTTTCGTGGCCTTCCTCACCTTCATGAGCATGTTATCATTGATTATTCACTAAACCCTAGGTTACTTAAATTGAGAGTGCCTCATTAGCCTATCCTTGTCGCCTCCAAGCCTTAGAATTAAATATCCATTAGCTAACCTACATAGGGAATCCATGCTTATGGTGAAAACAAATTAAAGATTAGGAGCTGGTGGCTATGGTAACAATGGGTCTCTGACTCATAATATTGTCCCTTGGTTTAATGATTTTCTAATGAACCTTGTCATAAGATGTACTAGATTTTTAGGAAACAAGACCTTTTGGATGACACCATCCACCTGGGTACTAGCCACCTACATGTGTTCCTTGATTCCTAGCTTGTCGTACCACAGTTGAACTATATGTTCCAAGATCATGATGCTCACCTATTTTGGAATTATCTACATGTGAAGTTGTTAGATAATGTTTTTGACCATATCACTTTTTCACATATACCACAAAATTGGAACAAAGTCATTGACAACATAGAAAATCATATCCTAGAGTGGAAAGCATCACAATAAATATAAACATCATCGAGAAACATGTCAAAATCATAACACATAATAAAAGAATTTAATTAAAATAAACAAAACATCATAAGAATGCACATCAGTGAAAAGAAAGGCATGTCATAAAATGAGCATCATACATATAATCATTTTATGTACATCAAGGGGGGATATCAACCATCAAAAAGTAAGTCATTGTAAAAAATCACGGGAGCATCCTCATAATGGATGTTTTCCCTAATACAAAAGACCCCTATTGCCTCCCTCATTCCTTCCTTTTATAATTGTTTGCCATGCATTCCTTGTGGGTCCCTCCACCAATTCTATTTGCATCAAGGAATTCAAATTCATTCTTCCCCAAGTGTGTACTTCATGTGGGCCCCTTATTCCACTAGCAATTAAATTATTATTTTTTTCTCTAATGTTGGTGGCTTCCATTTCTCCAAAAATTAAGTGGGGAACCCACTTTTCCTAAGTTTACATGTCAAAACATTCAAAACACCTAAATTGAAAAAATGGTAATTATTCTTAACAAAATTAATTTAATTAGGGACATTACATGAAGGTTAGGGAAAAATTAAACTAGGGCAAGCATTTTTTGCTTTTGTAAGGGCTCTACATGTGCTTTGTAACTCATTGCCTCAAAATCACCCCCTTTCCATGATGAATTCTTCCATTTTAGGGTTGATGTCACAAACCCTAGGAAACTTTTCCCTAGGGAAAACCCTAATCTAATCCTAGGCTTCAATTTGGGGCTTTTTGAAGGCTTTTATCTCAAATATTGATCATATTCATCTTGCCAATCCTTTTTGTTGCCTTCCACACCTTGGTGAGCATGTTATTGTTGATTATTCACTAAACCCTAGGTCACTTTTTCCCTAGATAGGCCTTTGGAAGGCACAATTTTCCCTATGTTTGTTAGATTGAGCCTTTTCCTTAAGTTGAGTGTACCTCATTAGCATATCCTTGTCACCTCCAAGCCTTAGAATTAAATATCCATTAGCTAACCTACATAGGGAATCCTTGCTTATGGTGAAAACATATTAAAGAGTAGGAGGTGGTGGCTGTTGTATCCTTGAGATAATAATGGTCAACTATTATGCCAGAGCATCTAAGATAAATGTTTTGGGGGTTTTGTTTTAATTTGGGAGACCAATGGATGAAATGGATATATAATTGATGTGCCTAAACTTTTGAATAATATTAATATCTCAGCATAGGGTTGCTATAAATATTTACACAGTGAAATAGCTTTTAAGATGATGAGCAGAAACAAAAAGGTGATATGATTGCCACAATTTTCAAATTGAAAGCTAAATAATCATAAGTATGAAAACCTTTAAACTATGTTTAAAGGTTTGAGAAAATACACATGAGCCTACAAAATATATTGATGCTTTATTGATTTTGAGGGAATTAATTAAACAAATAGTCCATTAATTCATTCTCTTTATAGATTATCACTTCGAAAAGCTTATAGGAATAGATTGACATACAAATATTCCTACCTAGTTATCTTTGCAAGACATATGTATATGAAGAAAAACATAATGAATGACACTAGAAAAACTTACAGGAAACACAAATTGTGTAAAACAAAATTCAAAATCCTTTTCTTTGTATTAATGATCTAGAAATATTAATTACATCAGATGTCTAGAAATGCTTCTTCTAGGGTGCAACCCTTAATAACTCGTGAAGAGAGTTATCTATACAACAGTAGGATGAAAAATATCCTGAACTTCTTTTACAAAAATAGATTATTTACACAATCAAAAAGAAATCTGTCTAATGATTTGGCACTATTTTGGTGTTGCTCTATTTGATGACTATTACTGAAAAAGTTGAGAAGTGGTTGACGGTGGCTAATTGTTCCCTCAAAAACTGAATGTTGTTGAATTATCCTTAATTAAGTAAATCTGTTAATTCTTCCCAACGTTTCTTATCTGGGATATAAATCTTTGTTACCCTCCTGTAGATTTCATCCATCTTGGTGTATTTAGTAAAAGTGGGTTTTACCAAAAATATGTGCTTAATTTCATCCAGGATGAAGAAAGAATCCCTGAGTGTTTTTACTATGAAAGATGGTGTTGCTGATCCTTTGATATTGGCCACTGAAGCTGCATAGGTACCCACCTCTGTTAATTTCTTGACATAATCCCCAATTGGCATTAATTTATCACTAATAACCATCATATAAGGCAAACCTTTGCTGACCAAAGGCTCATTCTTGTTAAAAAATCTCTAAACTATGTTGTTAACATTGCTGCACTTTTCTTGTAGCTGAAGGATGAGATTTTTCTTAGTGATAATCTTCTTTACCTCTAATATTGTTTTAGTTCTGTCACTTATCATTGACCCCCTCAAGCTCATAATCATGCTTGGAATTCAGAAATTTGATTACATCAGAGGCAGTCTCTGGCATATCCTCCAGCTACCTAGTTATGGATTCTATTGCTTCCTGAGACTTTTCCAAGAGATCTTTCTGATTGAATATTATCTTAATGGAGGGCCAAATCTTCTTGATTTCCTATGTGATTTCTTCCCACGGAAGTTCTTTTGCTAAACCCAACTTGTTTCCTATGAAGGAATCTGTGGGTTCTTTCTTCAACACTTCCACTTGGCCTTTGAGTCTGTTTGTTTTAGTTGTGTGTGAACTGTTTGATATAGAATTCATAAGACTTAATTATTTGAGTTCATCCTTTAGTTTATTGATTTCTCCTATCTTGATAGACAGGTTCTGAAAAATTTCAATAAGTTGTTCAACTCCTTCTGTTGTACCTATTGTTGATGTAGTGGTTGTAGTATAAAATCTCGTGATGGGAACCGCTGCAAGAGAGACTACATCCACTGAAGTTTAAACATTCCTAATAGCCTCCTCCTTCTCCTTGACCAATTTCTCCATCTGCTCGTCCATTTGTTTTATTTGCAAATTCTGTTAGACGATGAGCTTCATCATATCTGACTTTTGAGTCTCTGTCTCCTTGCTTTCTTTAGCCATTGGAACCTCAGTTGTTGGTAGTTTCAATTGTTTCTTTAATGTTGCAACCTCAATGTTCTTTTTCTTAATGAGCTCCTCTGCAACATTTATGTTTTATGGATCATATCCCATCCTTAGCACTAGATTTTCCAAGGATTGAATCTTGCTATCCTTTGCTAATTAGGAGATCTCTCCAACTTTAATTGTTACTGAATGCTGGCCAATGTAACCTGCTTTTTGACAAACTCATAGTATTGTTTATCAAGGTTGAAGCAATCATTTGTCCAGTCTGTATGTGCATCTCAATTTGATCAATTGGATGCACATCCTTAACATTAAACTCAAAAGAAGTATGTTTCTAGTATTGTGCTATAGTCCTAGGCTGGGGAACTTAGGTCTGCAAGAAATTCATTTGCATCTTCCCCTTCTAAGAGTCGAAGACTGAAAGAAGTCTGGCTTGAGAGCTGGAAAAATGCTTCCAAAACTGGGTGTAAATATTCAATATTCAACTTCAATTATTCATTCTTTCTTTTGATTTCACTAAAGACATTGAAGATGTCTTCCTCTTTATTCTATGGAATGCCTCCAACAATTTGGACTATTTTTTGTTCATGAGAAGTGGTAGATTAAGTCAGAGATTGTATAGACTATTCACTAGATTGTGAATCAATATTCATCACGACTCTTTGTTTCCTTTTATTGTGAAAGACCTTGAGGCCTTGGCTTGTTTCTTTTGTTGCAAGTGAATATTGTTCTTCCCTCCCTCTTTTGGCCGTCTTTTCCTGTGCAATTGGAGTTTTCATATTTGATGTAGAGACTGCCTGCTCCTTAGCCTCCTAGAGGGTATTCTCTGTGCATTCCAACTGATTCTTGAACTGTTCTATCTTAGTCCTAGCTGTATGATGATATGGTGTGAACTTATTTTCCACCTTGAGTTTGGAGATGACTCCCAACGGGTCATATGACCAAGAGAAACTGACAACAAATTTAATTTATTTTAACAGCTTATCAGCTTCCTCCCTTGCTGCCATGGTATTACAAATGAAGGGACCAACTTGAGCTTTGAGCTTAAATTGTGATTTCTTTTTGGAAACTACAAAATGTACTTCATCTGCATTCAATATTTGCCTCAAGTACTCCAGTGAAAACATTCTAACAGGGAGGTACTTTGGTAGTTTGTAGGGTGGAAGCTCACAGCCAAAAACCCTGATTTCTGTGTAGTTTTGGTAGCAATACTAATCTCCTATTGCAGCTTGATCTATGAACTGAAGTTCTTTGACAATCTCCTCACTGGTCCTTGGTAATGAGTGCTGCTCATAAGGCTAAGGGCTAGATGAATAAATAGTTCTATGAACTGCTTGTATGTGAATTCTTCTTTCTCCTTCATCCCCATTGAAGTCCAGAAAATCACTGACTGTTGTTGTCTTTCTTCATCAAGTTTTTGCAAAGGAAATGAGAATTTGTCTCCCTAAAAATAGATAAAATGTATACAAGTACAGAAGCATACTTGAATACTTCTTCAGTGTTAAATTTGACAAAGTGCTCATGTATGGTTTTAGCTATGAAATGAATAAAATCATAAATAACAATAGGCTTAGAATAAGAGGAAAACATGGATAAGAAACCAAGGGTGGCTTCGTTGACAGACTGATCAGAGAAATAACCAATAAAATAGGACAAGATAGTAGTAATATGCTTGGTTCTATCAGGAAACATAGATGAATCATAAGGGGGATTTCTCTTTGGTAGAGGACTACCAATTGCTAAAAACAGTTCCAGGGTATGGGATCTCTTGGTAAAGTCAAATTTGTTATAAGCTTCTATCAAGTTTTCATGGGAAAAAGGATAAGTTGGTATAGTGGTAGGGGTCTGCAACCTTTTCTCAACTGAATCAGCGTTAACGGGACAGAGGATTTCTCCAATAGGTGAGATAATGACTCTCTGGTTGGGATCATAGGATTCATGGAATTTTCTCACAAACTCTGGAGATCTGTGTATTTGTGGGAAAATATAGTGGGGTAATTGGGATTCCCAAAGCCCAATTTCATCACTCTGGTCAATTAGTTTCTCTTCCCACCAATAATAAATTTCAAATAAATCAAATTGAGAAAAATTCTCAATGATTTTGTAGTCTTTTTCAACTAAGGGAGTATGGTGGAAATCAATTTGTGGGTGAATTAGAGGATATGAAACCTCTCTAATTGTTTTTCCCTTGGGAGGCATTTTGTCAAACAAAACTGCAAACTGTAAATGACAAAAATGATAAAAGTAGATACCAGAGTGGAGACAGGTAACTGGCAAGTGGACTTGGAAGATGTGTTTGCGAATAGGACAAGTGGCTGCTAGAATGTCGGACAGTGGTTAAGTTGTTGAGTAGGTGGGATTGAATAATAATCTTGCTCGTAGAAGTTAACTGTGTAACCTTTGAAATGTATGACATAGTTTTTATAAAGAGAAAAATGGAGTGGGAAGGTGGCGCCAAACGTTTGAAAGTTCACTAATTATCCAATGGGTTAATTAACAGACATTTGGTTATAAATCCATAGGAGCAGGAATGAATGGGCAACGTATAGGTGACAGATGATTGGATGGGAGATATGAAGTGAAACGTGACATGGAGGCGACATGGGGCAGTGGTAAAAAACTATGAAGGATACCCAGTTCGAGGGTAAGACGGAGTGGTTTGTGGTTTTCGGATTTCTGATTTCTAGTCCTGGAACACTAAAAGGTGAGTTTTGTGGTTTATGTACACGGTATTAAAGACTACCACTTCCCCCCACCGATAAACTTCGGATGACGAATGAGGGCTGAAAGAGAGTGTAGGCCATATGATTTCGGAGGAGAGTGCAGGATGAAAGGTGAGGTGGAAGGAGTTTAATGTGTGAGCGGGGAATGAACAGTGGGGTTGCAATATGATAGGTGGATGTGATAACTGTGGGTCCAGGTGATTTTAACGAATGAAGTGATAGGATATGAATGAAATAACATAAGGTTAAAACTTTGGTTATTCAAAATCCCTTCATCAATATGTTTCCTAATGTTTTGATCTTTAGGAAATAACCATTTCAACATCTCAAACTTTCACATTTCTAACTACCCTTCTATTCCTAACATTTTTACTTATCCTTTGAGAGTGCATTTGAACTAGAAACCCAATATTTTATTTTTATGAACAATCTATCTCTATACCTTATTCCCTCTATTGGCTTAGATTAAATTGTTGAGCCAATTTATTTTTTACCTATGAGAATAAATTTAAAACAAATCCAATTATGATGCAACTGTATAATTGAATAAAATAACCTAGTGTGGCATCTAAACAAACTGCACACACCTATTATTTTTCAAACTGAATTTAGAACAAAGTAGTGCCATTTATATTTGCAACGCTTTCAAAGTTGATTTATTTTTCTTTTCTATCTAACCTAACATTTTTTTTTGCCTTAATTTCTTTTAGGGCATCTACCCTAACATTTTCTTTGATATGGACATATTTATTAAAATATTTTCCTAACATTTTTTATTCAATATTCTTTTTGTCCACATCCTATCTTAACATTTTGTAAATATATTTTCATTTTTTGTCTAATTTATTCTAACTTATCGAAACCAAAAAATGCTACAATAGTGGTTATGGTAACAATGGGTCTCTGACTCATGCTATTGTCCCTTGGTTTAATTATTGTCTTATAACCCCTTTCATAAGACTTAATACATTTTGAGGAAACAAGGCCTTTTGGATGATACCATCCACCTGGGTACTAGCCACCTACATGTGCTCCTTGATTCCTAGCTTATCATAGTGCAATTGAACTATACCTTCCAAGATCATGATGCTCACCTATTTTGTAATTACCTACATGTGAAGTTGTTAGACAAAAATTTTGACCATATCACTTTTTCACATATACCACAAAATTGGAACCAAGTCATTTACAACATAACAAACCATATCCTAGAGTAGAAAGCATCACAATAACTATAAATATCATTGAGAAACATGTAAAAATCATAACACATAATAAAATCATTTAAATCAAATAAAAACAACATCATAAGAATAAACATCAGTGAAAAGAAAGGCATGTCATAAAATGAGCATCATACGTATAATTAGTTTATGTACATCAAGGGGGGATATCAACCATCAAAAAGTAACGTGTTGTAAAAAATCAAAGGAGCGTCCTCATAATGGATATTTCCCTTAATACATGTACAACATCTAAGGAGGAGGTACCACCGAAGCACAACCCATAGGTGGGTCTTGTCTTGTCCCTTAATATCATCCCCATAAACTGTACCTTAGATGTGTATGATGTCTTAGAATATGTGGAAGGAAAGATTTTAACACCTCCGGAAAATTCTCCCCAAGTTGTCAAATCTAATTACAAGAAAGGCGAGATCAAAGCTAAGAAATCATTATTGACTCTTTAAGAGATCATCTACTTGTTTATATTTCTTCTTTGAAGACATCTAAGTAAATGTACAATAAGATTGTGGGCATGTATGAAGTGAGAAATTTGAGCCACATTATGGAATAGAAAAATTAATTCAACGAATCTAAGATGTGCAAGGGAGATACTAAACAATCATTCTTGATGAGAATCACTGAAATTAGGGATCAACTCCATACTACTCAAAAAATTTCACCTGACAAGGAATTGGTGATGACTTCCCTTAGTGGTCTTCCTTAATCATAGGACATGTTGATTACTTCTATCAACAATTGAGAAAGTATCCCTACTTTTGATGAGCTACTTGCTCTATGAAATCAAGAGGAAATATTGATTATATTTAGGGGGAGAAGTCAAAGTCCAAATGAAGGAGAGCCTACTACCTTCATTGCTCAAGGGAAGAAAAGAACAAGAAGAAAAGGAAGGGAAATCCATCTAATGCAAGAAGACATCCTCAAGCCAAACTAACTCCAAGGACTCAAGAAGATGAGATAGATATGTTGAATTCTATAATTGTCATTGAAAAGGTCACTATGATCGAGATTTCCCTGAGAAGAGAGATGCTTCAAGAAAAAAACACTTAAAGATCCTAAGCCAATAACCACTGCTACTGTTATCACCAAAAAAATGATCATCTAGCCTAATTTACTAGATGGATCAAAGTACACCATGTAAAGCCAATTTTACTATAGTAAAATTGCTTTCACTGTGAGAAATTAATTAATAAACCACTTTTGTTAAGTAATTTATAATTAAACCCATGAATAATAATTAAATAAATCACTATTTATTTCATTTTCTTCTAGGAATAATTTATTAAACCATTAATTAATTAATATTCCTTGCCATATTTGACCCAGTTATGAAAAATAAACAAATAAATCATTAATTATCTTATTTTTCTCTAGGAATAATTAATTAATCACTAACTAATTATTATTCCTTGTTAAATTTGACTAAATCCTTTAGGAATAATTAAATAAATCATTATTTGTTTATTACTCCTTAACAAATTTCTTGAGATGATAAATAAAATCATTTATTTATTTATTAATTCTAAATAAAAATTTAAATACTTTTTCCCTTCTAACCAAATATAATAAAATATTCCAAGTGGTTATTCCAAGAATGGGGTTAATAATATTTTATTATTTCTCATTATTCGAGGACAACTCAATATTTTGTTATAAATAGAAGGGTTTTCCATTCATTATTCACTTTTGATTATTTTTATTGTTGTAACTCTTGTTATTTTCATTGCCGCACACCATTTTTCTTCCATTTGAATTCCCATTGAACTCAAACCTTTTATTTGTTGGGTTTACACATTATAGAGGAGAGAGACTCTACAAAGTTGAAGACGTTTGAGGATAGACAAGAACCCATCCCATACAGGGGGACTGGTAACATTTATTTGTTACCTTCACATGTGTTATAATAAAATCTATTCTTTGAATATATGGTTTCCATTGGATGATTGCAGTTATTACTGTTTCCTTCTTCTATTTAACTATGATTGTGGCATAGATCAGGGCTTTGGAAGGTTTTCCTTCTATTAGTTGTTGCTGATCTACAATGTTTAACAACCATTTATATTGTTGAGATTGTTTTTCATTCACAATCTTAAGTGGATTCTTTTCGTACATCTTTGAGAAGAAAACACTACAACAAATTGGGTGACTCCACTGGGTTTATACTTCAGATCTAGAAACCTAGGTGACCTGGAGTTTTCGATTGAGGGTTTCTTCTTTTTTCAGTCTCTTAATGTTTTTACTATATTTTTAACCCTAGATCTATCAATTTTTTTACTTCCGCAATTTTTTTGGTTTTTTCTGCAGGTCACAATAACTAGTCATGATAGAGACGACAATTTTTTCCGAGATTCGCCGACCAGGAATTGAGTATAAATCACAATTTTTAGCCCAAAAAGTGCGATATGGAGTCCACAGCACACATTTCTGCCCAAAAAGTACGATCCCCCATGAAAACAGGTCGGTGCCTACGATTTTTAGGGTTCCCAGGTTTTTATCAGATCTGTTTCTAAGTTTTTCCAAGAGTTGTTTGTTGGTTTGTTTGACCTTTATCTCATCCCTCTTAGGCCGTGATCTACTTTGGTTTACTCGTCAAAGTGGAATTTATCCCCCTAGGGCTTCTAGTACACTTCCACCTTTATAGGAGGAGTTTAGATGAGTGGGTAGTCTGAGTGTTTGCAACACTTTCAGCCATATTGTCTAGATTTATACCCTTCTGTTTCAGATCTCCAAAGATAGCTTGTTTCCATCCATAGTTTCATAGTAAATCTTGTTTGGTCATTGGCCTTAGGGTCCCATCAGTTGCCCTACATTTTTCACCCATTTCCCTATCTTTTTGCAGTGATCTGCCTCTCTGTGTTTTTGTTGTTGCTGCACCACTTTCCAGCAACCTAGTGTCATTTGATCCCAGTCACACCGAAAATCAGATCTCTTGACATTTTTAGTGTGTTTTTCAATCGATTCACCACCAACCAGCACAGTGTTTGCAAACCCAGTTTGGGTGGGGTTTAGTTAATTGTTTTGTTGTTCATTTTCTGTTGTTAATTTCAGTTTATTTTCAGCAAGATTTTTTCTTTTTCACGAACACAGTCTGGGCTTAATAAATAAATACACTTACACACACAAGCACACCTTAAGCGAAGGGCGCTTCCTTTACACCGCCAAGCCAAGACTTAACATAATAAATTTATCTCCCCTCATTGAAACAAAGGCATATTTTTAATCTCCCTTCACCATTTCCATGTCACTTGTGTCTTACCACCATTTCACCACCAAGGCATTTGTTGCGGAGACTCTTAGGCCTATTCCCAGTTTCCACTTGGGCATATTACTCCTCCCCACAGGGTTCGAGTTCATAGTCCACCGAGTCCCCATATCGACTCTTCTCATGGTTCATTTGATTCCTCGTCTGACTCTGAGACTCCTTCACTGCATATCGTCACCATGTCTGGACCCACAGATGGTGCAAGAACCCAACCTGGTGTTGGATCTGGTTCTACCCCAGTGGTCGCAACTAGAGGAATAGTCTTAGGAACCGTTCTGGCAGCCCCCATGCTCCCTTTTATGGTTGGGTTAAGCCTCTGATATTTTAGCCAGTAGATAAATGACCCAATACACCACGATTTCGATTGGCCTATTATGTTGTTTAAGCTTCCCTCAGATATCCCAAAGTTTGAGGGTAATTCTAGAGAGTACCCTACCAATCATGTTTGCTCCTTCCACATGTGTTGCTCATCCAACTCAATCATCAATGACTCCATTCATCTTCAGCTATTCCAACACACGCTCACTAGAGATGCTACAAAATGGTATGTAGACTAGCCCGTCGCATCACATTCCATTTTTGCGACGCTTGCCAAAGTGTTCCTTTCATATTTTTAGTTACCTCTCTGGTACGACACTGGCACGGAGCTATTGACCTCATTTCATCAATCCTCCGCCACTCGCCTTTCAAGCCATGTTCAAGAGTGGTGTAGAAGGAGGGTCACACGTCATGCCTCCCCCTTTGAAGACCGTGTCTATATAGATTTGTTTCTTAGGAGAAATTTATCACCCATTGGAAAGATGTCGCGTCCCATTTTCCTCAGATAGGGGAAGAAGCTCTCCAAATCGCTATGAGATATGACCTGATTTATGCGCAATCCAGTTATGTCTATACTGCCATTCTAGACCTCCCCCATCATGGTTTGCCAATGCACCGGAGGCATCACATGCTACCGAAGGTATCATTGGAAGCCTTTCACACCCTTTGCCATATACTCAGCAGAATTATGGTTATTCGCAGGGGGGTACTAGTTCCTCCAACACTTATGCCCCTCCTGCTAGCAACATGTTTTCAAGGCCACAACCTATCTAATAAACCATTTCTCCTCCTTATGCACAGTTGAGCACTCCGACCCCTCAAGCATTAGCGCCATAGCCTCCCATGCATCCTCAGCCCCAGCAGCCACTGCTCCCTTAGGGTCAAGTGTTTACGCACCAGAGTGTGACCAATCCCCAAAATCAAAAAATAATAATGGAAAAGGTAACATGGGTAACTAGGGAAATCAAGGTAATCAACCTAGTAAGCTCCAAGGGAACCATCCTAACACCAACAACTAGCAACAGGGCATTCAGCCCAAGAAGAACAAGGTTATTCATATGAACATGTTATGAAACCAGCTCAAGAAAAGATAGAAAAGATAGATCAACGCCTTAGAATTTAACCTCTTCGAGGGGGAAACCTCATTTACATTACATAAATGAACAATTCTTCGATGATACAAATGAAAATACCTCCTTTCTATATATAGGAGTCTAAGGGGTCATAACATAATCAGAGCCTACATAACAATAATAATGTAAGGGCACAATAATAACAATAGTGGGCTTCTATGGGGCACAATAGTAACAATATGGGCACAATAGGGGCACAACAATATTAATAAGGGGTACAACTACAATAGTAATGGTGTAATCACTAGTATTATGGGACCCAACATGCCCCTCTCCTTCAAAAAAAGTGTTGTCTTCAATGCTTGAGTAGTTCTGGATGCTTCTGTATAAAATTCTCACCCTCCCATGTGGAATCTTCAGCAGATAAGTTCTTCCACTTGATAAGATACTTTGAAATTGATCGATTTCGTAGTTGTTGAGTTCTTGTTTCTGTGACTGCTTCCGGTTCCAATATAAATTTTCCTTCCTCATCAACTTCTAGCAATATTGTTTGAACTGGGAGCTTGTCGCCTACAAACTTCTTTAAACATGAAACATGGAAAACTGGGTGCACTCGAGAAGCTACATGAAGCTCCAATTTGTATGCTATAGTACCAATCTTTTGCAACACCTTGTACGGACCATAATACTTTGGTGATAATTTATTATCCTTCTTAGCTTGCTTGAGGGACATTTGTTATATGGTTGTAGCCATAGGAATACCCAATCAGCTACATCAAAACTCTTTCACTGCGATGTTGATCTACCTGTTATTTCATTCTATTTTGTGCCAACACGAGGTTATCCTTTAAGAGTTGGAGGACTTGTTGTTGATGTTCGATGTGATGTTCCACTGCTTGAACCTTAGAATTTTCTCTTAAATATGATTGATGGATGGTGGCTGATATCCATAAAGTGCCATAAATGGGGTCATTTTTGTTGATGTATGGAAGGAAGTGTTATACCACCATTCAGCGAGAGGCAACCATTTGACCCATTATGTCTGTTTATCAGATACAAACAAAGATTATCCTTCCAAACATTTGTTTACTATCTTAGTTTTCCCATGAGATTGAGGATGATAAGATGAGCTATGAGCTAACTGACTACCAAGACAAGAAATAATTATGTCCAAAAATTTCTAGTGAAAATGGGATCTCTGTCACTTACAATAATCTTTGGGTTTCCATGTAGCTTTTGAATTGTTTCCATAAATGCACTAGAAACTGTACTGGCTTAATGGATGTGATAATGCACAAAAGTGTGCATACTTGGTAAGTCTGTCAACTACCACCATGATGACACTCTTTCCCTCAAACTTGGGTAAACCTGTGATAAAATCCATTGAAACCTCCTCCCAACGTTGGCTTGGAATGGATAAAGGTTTTAATAGACCCGGTGTCTTAATTGTTTCAACTTTATTTTGTTGGCAAACCAAACATTCCGCCACAAACTTTTGAATATCTGATTTAAGGCCATCCCAAAAAAAATCCTTCTTAACCCTGTGGTAAGTTTTTAAAAATCCTGAGTGCCCCCCTAAGGGAGAAGTGTGCAATTCCATAAGAATATTTTGTTTTAGCTGGGAATTCTTACAAAGGTATAAGCGATCTTTGTACCATAATGAATCATTTTTCCAACTAAATGTATCCGACATACTAGAATCTTGTTGTAACTTTCGAATAAGTGCCCACACTTCTTCGTCATTCTTCCATTCCTCCCTTGCTTCATTTATCCAATCTGGTTGGATAATAGAAATGGCGCACAACAATGCTTCCACATCCTATCCTTTCTTGAGAGTGCATCTGCCACCACATTTTACTTCCCTTTTTTGTAGATGATTTCAAAGTCATAACCCAACATCTTTGTCACCCACTTTTGTTGCTCTTCAGAGGATAATATTTGTTCTAAAAAGTATTTAAGGCTATCATGACCTGTTTTTACCTTGAAGTGTCTTCCCATTAGGTAGGGTCGCCATTTCTTAAGTGCATGGAGTATTGCCAACATTTCCTTCTCATAAATAGCTTTGTGTAAAACTTTCCCTTGATTGGACGACTTTCAAAAGCAATGGGTCTTTCATCCTTTGCATTAAAAAACAACACCAATTCCTTCTGAAGCAATTCATTTCCACACAAAGGTTTTTTGTGAGTTCCGGTGTTGTAGCCTTAAGACACGGATGCTTTGGCCATTGCCTCTTTAGTGTTCGAAGGCCTTTTTTGCTCTGGAGTCATGAAATGATCTTTACAATATGTTGTTAGAGGTGCTGCTATTCTCCCATAAATTCTTAACAAACTTGCGATTATACCTATCAACTCGAGAATCCTCGCAGATGCTAGGATGTTGGGAATTCTCCATCCTTAACTGGCTTCATAATTTTCTAGGGTCTTACCTTAACTCCTTCATGAGATAACAATATGGACCCAGAATTTTTTCCACCTCTTGGACTCCAAAGAAGCATTTGGATCTTTTTGCATAGAATTGTTTCTCCTCCAATAGTTTGTAGCACCCTGTCAACATGTTCAACATGATCCTTCCAAGACTTGTTGTAGATTAGTATATCATCAAAAAATACTAACACAAATTTTCTAAGGAATGGTTTGAAAATTGAATTCATCAAACCTTGAAATGTTGAAGGTGCATTGGTAAGGCCAAAAGGCATGACCAAAAATTCATAATGACCCTCATGAGTTCTAAATGCTATTTTCGGAATGTCTTCAATCTTCATTCTTGATGATATCCTGAACGAAGATCCAACTTGGTGAAGTAAATTTATCCATGCAATTCATCCAGTAATTCATCAATGACAGGAATGGAAACTTATCTTTAATAGTGAGCTTGTTGAGCTCCCTATAATCCAGACACATGCGCCATGATCCATCCTTCTTGTGCACCAATACTACTGGAGCAGAGAAAGAACTTTGACTCAATTGAATTATACCAGCCTCTAGCATTTCTGCAACCATACATTCAATTTCACTCTTTT
>APFE030130063.1:0-15091 GCA_000404065.3 Pinus taeda
AAGAAGTTGGAGCTGACTGCAGAGGTTGGGATATTTGTGTGGTACACTGATACGCCCCACAACTATCGTGTGTATTTGCCAAACAGTGGTAAAACTGTTGTGCGACGGGATATAAAATTTCAGGAGGAGAAAGCCATGAAGTGTTCGCTTGAGAGGGAGCTACACTTGCATGCAGATGAGGAGCTATTAGATCCTAAGGATGAGCTTTAGGACATGGATCAGCCACAGGACGAGTTTCATGGAGTGGAAGAGACCACTCAAGCAGCACCAACCATTAGAGGGCAAAAGCACTTGACAGAAGTTGAGCGACTGGCTCAAGATGCAGAGAAAGTTGTAGGACCACCTACAGCCCAACGCAGAAAGAGACAGTCACCTGATTGGTACACTGGATACATGGCTCTTATGAGTAAGTGTGTTGTGACTGAGCCATCCTCTTTCGAGGAAGCTGTGGAGGATCCCGCCTGGGTAGACGCCATGGTGGAAGAGGTATGATTCTATTGTCAGAAACAGTGCATGGGAGATTGTTCCTAGACCTGAAGGGAAATCAGTGGTGGGTTCGAGATGGATATACAAAGTTAAGCAGGAAGCTGATGGGAGTGTGGAGAAGTACAAGGCAAGATTTGTTGCCTGAGGCTTTTCACAGATAGAGGGGATCGATTATGAGGAGACCTTTTCACCTGTCGCAAGGTATTCTTCCATACGAACGATTCTTGCTCTCTCAGCGCAGATGGTATGGCACATTCATCAGATGGATGTGAAGACTGCGTTCCTCAACAGATTCATTGATGAGGAGGTGTACATTGAGCAGCCCGAAGGCTTTGAGGTCTTCAGCAGCAAGTCGCATGTGTGCAGGCTCAAGAGAGGCACATCGAGATATGGATTGGATGAGGTGAAGCTATGTGGCTTCATGGATGCAGATTGGGCAGGGAGCTCAAGAGGCCGAGTATATGGCAGCAAGGGCATCAGGTACCATAGATTTTGTGCAGCGGAGGATCATGTTACTTTCATACATTCCAACGGAGGATCAGGATGTTGATATTCTGACGAAGGCTCTCACCAGGAACAAATTCGAATACCACCGAGGTAGGATAGGGGTTGCTGATAATCCATATCTTGTCGAGAGGGAGTGTTGAGATTGCAACAAGATGATGGAGCTTAGTGAAAAGAGTCGCCTTCACTAAGTGGGCCCGCACGCTATTTTTGGCGCAAGTCTATTTTTAGACTATGTCTATTTTTAGACATATGGATCATGTCTATGGATTGCAGGTTGCTGTTTATGGATGATTGATCAAGTTGGAAAAATATATGGACTTCTATTTTTGATGAAAGTGTGAGTGATCACAATGTGAGTGATCAAGTCTATTTTTAGACTGGCTGTCAAAAATAGAAAAGTCAAATATTATTATCTCACAATAATATTTGGACTATAAACTTTGTCTTATTCTCTTGGAGCATTTCAGTTCGAGCTACGGATGTGGCCCATGCAATTGCATGAAGGAAATACGTAGTTCTTATGGGTTAGTTGAATATTTTCATGCATGACTTCAGTTAGAACTCAAGTGAGTTGAGTTTAGTGGACTGGAGGTGCAGATGATGGAGTTGTGTTCAGTTTAGCTTTGTTAAACTGGTTGTATTTAGTCTAACTGGCAAATAGACTAGAGATGAGTTGGGTGAATTAGCTATTAATTAATTCACAAGTTATTAACTCATAATACAACTAATGAATACATCAGTTAACTCAGTTGCATGTCAGTGCATGTTCAGTTCAGCAGGGACAGGTGTTAGAGAATCAGATTGCTATCAGTTGTGACTATAGTTGTGCACCAGATCTTGCACAAATCAGGGGATTGAGTATGCCAATGAGTTTTCCCACATTGTAGCTTGTTATCATGTGATTTAGCCAAGGAAAGACGTGGTTTCCTTGGAATTATCACCGGTTCTTGTGCAGATATTGAGCAGCGGAGGCAGGCAAGCAGTGGAAGAGATTTGAGCCAGTGATTGATTCAGATCTGAGTTGTATTGTGTGTAACAGGTGGAGCTAGTACTGGATTGCTTGTGATAAGCATTGTACTTTGTAATGTTACATGACTCAATCATTAAAATACAGATAGTTGGGGTTTTTAGCGAGATGCTTTCCCCGGGATACATACTGTGTTAATGTGTGAATGCTCTTGATGTTTTATTGTTATTGATGCTGCTATATTGATGATCAACGTATAGGAGCTTATGTATTGTGTATGTTTTCCACAATAGTACATGATCAGGATAATCTCTGTTGAATATGTGTTAAATTATTCAAAAATTCTACACTTTCAAGACAAATACTTCGAAAAATTGGAACATCTCTATCAAGAATGGGGGAAGATATGAATTATATAAAAATCTCTACATAGTAAAGAGTTCGGAGGGTATATGTAAACAAGAAGGATACCATAAAATGATGGTAGATATGGGTGGAATTAAGTATTTTTGTACTCATGAATGGGAATTCTGAGTAAGAAGTACGAGTAGAAAAAGATGAAGTAAAAATTAGAAGCTTTCAGACACACTCATCACAAAATAATGATGGAGTTATCAGAAGTGGCACCTCCATGAAAATTGGGTAATTAAAAACGATAATTATCTTTTCCCATCAAAATTTCACACGTAAACCGCAACATTAAAAGGTAATGATGCCCCATAAATATTGCACCATGAAAAAATGAATAATTATACCTCAAGCATGGTTACCACCTGCTCATTGAATGCAGACAAGGTCAAAGAATTTAATATTAAGAAGTAACAATAAGTTTACACCTTAGCCAATTCAGAGAACCAAAATATCCAATTATTTCTAGTGATGAATGTCTACAAAATAATGAATAAAGACAACATAAAAGAGAAGATCAAATTTGAAGAATATGATCTGTAAATTTAGCTTGAAACTTTTAGGTTATAATATTGGATGGTGCTAATCAGCAACATTCTTCAAGATCCCTTACCAGTTTGGCAGAAAAAAAACTAGGAATTAGATGGGCTTCCACATAGAACCAAGAGGATAGACATTTTACACGGTAATATGAACCCTTAACAAAATATATAAACAATTAAATAATACATAACAAATAGAAAAATGACAACAATTTTGCTGCTAGTATAATTCCTCCCTAAAAATATTTAAGGATATCAATACAAGTAGGAGAAACCCCATCACACCATAACTATTTGGACATGGAAATAAAAGGCTGAAAACCACTCTTACCCCTGGAAAAAATTCATGCCAATGACAACAACAAAACCAAAAATACACATGCATATACCATGAATGCCAAACCTAGCAAGGAAATCATACATACACCTCGATACATGCAATTAATTGCGTTGGAGCTACTTGATCCCACTCTTCCTTGCTTAATCATTGTTTCCATTTGGTTTCTTGTCCTTTTGTTTCCTTTCTTCCTCTAATTCTATAGTGATCCAATAATACTATATGTGTGCAAAAGTATAAGAGAGAGCTCCAAAACTGATCTCACAAATGTTTTTGAGCTAATCCTCAATATCATTTTTATTAATCAGGCTTCTATTTTCTTCAATATCCATTATTTTTCCTTCATTTTACTCCTCACATGCAACTTTTGACCTTTCATATTTTTTTTTTTATATCCTAATTTCCTTAATTTTCATAAATAAAATATGAATTAATACCTATTTCCTTTTCAAATCCTTTTCCATTGCCTTTATCAATTTCCCCTTATCTATAATAAACTAAATGAACAACCACACTATAATGTTTTCCCCAACATTCATGATCTGGATTTAAACAGGAACACAATAAAATACAGAGATAACCATAAAGAAAAATATGTAGTGGAAATAATACTTCATTTCGTTCCTGTAAAATACTGAAATATGCTTACAAACAAAAATGGAAATAAATCAGCTATGGCGATGGTAGCTTATCTCTGAGAAGAGATGTGGTGGCTACATTCCTCTGAACTGTTCTGAATTGTGTTACATTGAGGCTCGAAGGCCTATTTATTATTCAGAAACAATGGAAGACCCTTCACATTCCAAAACCTAACCCTAGAAGATGAAACACCAAATTGTGGGCCCCGTTTTTGGGTAAGTTAGTACATCAACTTCCTCGGGTTGTGAATTAGTCGTATTATCTCTATTTGACATGCATGATAGCCCGTTGGAAAGAGCTCTCTAAGGACTAAGATGGAAGAGACGATTTTTTGACAGAAAAACTGCTAAAAGTAGTAAGCTATTCTATAATTAAGGAAACTGAAAAACTGAAAGAAATAGTTATGGGGGTTCAAATGGGATAGGTGGGTGGCCACCAACATCCACCTGGATCAACTCAGCCTGGAATACATGTCCCATGACCTTGGACTTATTCTTCCTTTGTTAACATTATTACATGGATTTTTAAACCAGGGTTATTACAGAGCCCTCCCTCATAGGGGAAGATCTTCCTCAGTGTTCAATGAGACCTAAAACTAGAAAGACCACTAAAAAAAAACATATTTCCCTTGGATATTTGTAACCTATCTCGATGTAGTATTTACAGTGAGAAACCCACTTAAAATAAAATTTACATGACAAACATAACAACATGACACCCATACCATTTACTGGAGCTTTATAACACAACTCATGGTGGTATTTACATACATATACATGTATACATATACCAAGACCCCATGCCAAAATATATACCAATAGACATCTATTTAACCAACGAATAGAGAATGATACATACCATGCATCTGATCAGCCATCTCCCATGTAGCATCATCAAACCCAAAGTGCTTCCACTACACTTTAGTCTACTGATAACTTGATTCTGGAGCATGAACATCTTCCTCTGCAAAATACACTGAGGTTTTCGTTGGGATTATCCTTTTGGCTCCACCTATAATACAAACTTATCAATAACATGACCAACATTCTTTACATATATTTTAAGAAATGAAACATGGAGAAAATCATGGGATTTCACTCTTGAAGGCAGTCCAAGCTTGAAGGACACTAGTCCAATCCTCTCACGGATCTATAAAGGTCCACAATACTGAGGTGTCATCTTCGTACATCAACCAATCATCAAGGAGATCTTCTTTGGCTTGATGCACAAGTACACATGTTCCCCAACCAAAAGCTCCTTAAACAACCTATGTTGATGTGCATAACTTATCTGCCTATCTTGTGTTTCCTTCAGTTTCTTCTTCATAACCTACATTTCTTGTTCCATCTCTATTAACATGTCCGGTCCTATCAACACCCTATTCACTGGATCACTCCAACTGGTAGGATTATTATGACTTTTCCTAGAGAGTGCCTCAAACATACTAATCCTTATTGACTCCTAATACCCATTGTTGTAAGAAAACTCTACCAGTCGAGGATACTCTTCCTACTTTTACTCCTGATGGATGAAGTACATTCACAATATGTCCTCCAAAATCCTATTGACCCACTTCTCTATCTATATTTCTGCATACGATAAGTTGTGCTGAAGGCCAACTCTATACCTGAACATGCAACTAACTCTTTCCAAAACCTTGGGTAGAAGAGGTTGTGGAATAAAGAATTTCATATGCAGGGGTTTGAAACACTATCATGGAGAAATACCTAATCTTCACTTTATTTGTTGTGGAAGAGAATCCTCTAGGAGATAATCCAAGACAATTGAAACCAAAAATAAGACATAGCTAAAACACCCAATCTGAATAATGGTGAAGCATTGGAGTCTACTGATTATATGTTTTTCCATTGCAATATTAGGCGATATAAACATTTATTTCATGTGTCATTTTCTTCTAGAAGTAATGCAAGACTTCCCAATGTAGACATAATTTTCCACATACCTTCCAAATATATTTGGTTAATGACTTAAGAGACTATTTAGATGGAACAATGAGTTTTGTAGATAAATCAAGTATGAATACCTCGGGACTTAGAATCATTAGGATTAAACTACTAGATTTCCTAATTTTCTTCTACATGATTTGCTCAAATTTTGAAAGATTTCAAGAAATCTATTGCCCCTTTTTTAGATTCACTAACAAGGTAATTCTATTGATATTGATAACAATAAAGTGTAAATAATAAAGTCACCCAACTACATGGTTGCAATGACTAGAGTTGAGTATGAATGATTGTTGAAGTTGAAAGGGGCATCTGCTCGTACACATAATTATATATGCATCTCTCATGATGGTGAATGTACATTTCCATCTATTATTTTATGGCATGCTATAATTTGACATATTATTTATGATAACCTTAATTTATTGAAAATGAATGTGATGCTCGTATTTTTGGAGATCATAACAAACAACCATTTCATAATTCCACTTCTAGAGGATATAAAAAACATTGATTTGTTCACTCTAATTAGTGTGGCCCTATGCATGTTCCTTTAACTATTGGAAATAAATATATGATCACCTTTATTGATTATTACCCTATAATGTATTGGGTATATTATTGTAAAGTAAATCTAAAATCTTTAAAACATTAAAAAAAATTCATGTTGGATTGAAAGAGAACGACAATCACATATTGGCTCTCTTCATATTGATAATGGAAGATAATACAACTCTAATAAATTTGTACACTATATTTTCCTACATCAGATTCAACATAAAACCATGGTTCCATATAATCCTAAAAAAAGTAGTAGTTAGAAGAATGAACATGACTACGTTGAATATGGTTTGTTGAATGATGTTTTTCCGAAAATGTGAAGTTGATGTTTTCGGATGATGTGGTTCTAAATGCACTATATGTGAAAAAAAAAGTTCCATCACATGTACTTGTAATTAAGGCTCCTTATGAATTGTGGTATGGATACATTTCTTCAGTAAATCCTCTCACGGTCATTAGTTATGTCCGTTATGCCTTCAATCCTAGTAATTAAAGAAGAAAACTTGATCCAAGAAGTTGGAAGTGCATATTCTTAGGGTTGTTAAGTAGTGCCAAGGAATATCTTCTTTGCAATGAGGTAAACAAGAGGTTTATTCTTTCTATATATGTATGGGGGTCTACAAGAACAATTATAAATTAGATGGCCCTCTTGACAAGCACAAATCAAGGCCGGTGCAGAAATAGCTTTCATAGACAGAGCATGTTGATTATGAAGAAGTTGTTTCCCCTAGACTAAAATGGACCACTATCCCAACTCTCTTTGTGTTTCTAGGTTAGAGTGGATGGAAATTTTTTTAAATACATATGAGGACAACTCTTTTGAATGGATAGATGAAAGAGAATGTATTCATGGATCAATAAAATAGTTTTTTTTTAATGAAAAGAGAAAAGAAAAGTGTAAGCTTATTAAATCCTTATATGGATGAAAACAAGCACAAGGAGCTTGGTGTGAAATATTATTGATCATATTTTGGAATTGAATTTAAAGCACTTTAATCTTGATGATGCAACTCTGCTTATTAAGAAAGCTGACAAAACTATTTATACCCTGTGGTAAATGTATAAAATGAAAACCATATAGAATCCAGAAAAGAAAGATTTGAAGCATGGCTTTGTGTTGAAAGATTTGGGACACCTTCCCTACTACTTGAGAAGTGAGGTGACTTGGCATCCAAAGTATATATTCTTCCAAAATAAGTACATTGGATAATTGTTGAATATATTTGTCATGGCTAATGCAACACTCTATCTACTTTAATGGAAGAAAATGTGAAGCTCACACTAAATGAAGGGAAATAATTTGAGGATGCAAACAAGTACATATAGATTGTGGGAATTCTAATCTACCTCCCAAATACTAGACAAAATAGTTCATTTTTTGTTGGAATTCTCTCAATTTTAATGAAAAATCATTTCTGATAGTACAACGGTCTACTACAGAAAGGGTTGTAAAGTACTTGAGAGGAACTCAAGATTTTGGACCCAAATATTCATAGGTGGATGACTTTGTTTTGATTTGATATTCAAACTTATACTTTGAAAAAGAAAAATAAAATGGAGTTTTGACATTAGGTTATCTCATGAGTATTATACTAATAGTTGTCTCGTAGAGGTCATGCAAACAATAAGTTCTATCACATTCTACAGTAAAAACAAAAATACAGTATAAGAAAAAAAAGAATATTTTTTGGCTTAGAAAAATACTTGAATATTTGTAGAAGAAAAAAGTGAATTATACTCCTCTTCTCATCAACAATACTTCTACAATCAAGTTGGCAAAGAATCCTAGATTCTATAATGGAACTAAACACATCAACATAAAACATCATTTGATTCAATACATCATTTGATTCAATGTCATGTATAGACCAAGATTATTGTTTTAATACATTGTTACACCAATGAGAAAATTGTATACATTTTACAAAAGCATTTGATTTTTTTTTCCTTTTCATTCAAAATATTGCTGAGTCTTACGAACATTCATTCGACTTAATGCAAAGGAACATGGGACATGACCCTTTAGTATTTTATCCCTCAAGTATAACTATATAATTGTAAGTATAAAAAATAAAAAAATACACCCAACAATCATCGCACATCATGACATTAAAACCATACATGAAATTTAATTGTACAATGTGATAATATTATTGTCACGTGTTGCAGCACATTGTATCACTTCTCTTAATGTTATCCATATGCTCCTATATAAATTACGCACAACAATATTTATTGTTTCAATGATCATATTATATTTTGTTTTAAAGATTGATGGAAAAGTAAGAGATGGGTTAATGTCTTTGAGTTACCTTAAAAAAAAACTAAATGACAAGTTCATCGTAAATATCACATAATATTATTGAAAAATGGAACCTTCTTTATTTGATTATCATTCAAGGTAAAACTAATTCGACTTCCTTTCGAGAAACAAAATCGTATATATGAGATGAGATAATGATTATAAAAGGTAGCCATAAGTAGAAGGTAACATATTCAACCAAAAATATTTATAAAACTAAATTCCATGTTTCAAAGTTTTAAGAATATAATTCATCCATAACCCAAAAGAGTTTTAGATTGTTTGAATGAAGCTCATTCCTTAAAAACACATTACTAACATATCTCAAGTGGTGTATCTCATTTTTATTAGCTGCCACTCACATAGGAGAACCAATTCAATTATCAATACCAAGATAGGACAATAAATATTTTTGCTTCAACGAAACGAACAACGGAAGCTTTTGGGCATAATTATCCTTCACACGTCTAACTACCCCGTTACATAATGTCAGCATATAATGAATATATATCAAAAGAAGAGATGCTTATCGCACTTAACATCTTCTATCATAACCACGAAGTTTAAGAAGTTTTATGTACGCTTGACATTTGCTTAGGCACGATTTCTTCAGCACGAGGTTTTATTTCATCCCTACCTGAATCTTCAAACTTGTGAAAAATAGTAGAAAGTTTAATCTCTCTGGATTCTGATCAAAATCTAGTGAGGCTCGATACAATTTTAGCATACACATATACCTGCAATAGATTGCTTACGCCATTGTCGCAGGGTTTCTTTAAATGTATATTGTAGACCTTAAAATATTTCACAATGATACCGCCAAATCCCACGACATCACTCAGGAATGATCCTCAGCAGCAGCAACCTCATCAACAATTTACTCTGATGCCCTTAAATCTGGGTTTGTCCCCCAAGAACTCCAGCACCCAGGGCATCTTCATATTGTGTAGCCATTCCCGCAAAGAGTAAACTCTGTGGACGAGATTAGGACCCTCTAGATGAGACCTTCAAAGCCGTATACCCATCTGTAAAAGGAGAAAAGGGTATTACTGACAAGACTACAGGAAATTCAAAAGGATACGGGTTTGTAACATTTGCGGAGGAAGTTTGGTTTATAACATAAAGGAATGGAAAGCTTTGTTCCTCTAGAACTATGCGAATAGGTCCTACCATGAAAACGTAGACTTCAACTTATCAGCGACTGCCTCCTAAAGTGGACGAGTCACCCTCAGAGAATGATACAAACAATACGACTCTATTTGTTGGTGGCTTAGACCCCACTATAACAGATACCTTTGGGAAAGCGTTGTGTGTTTTTTCATTTAACAATAGGGCATTTGTAGAATTAGCATTGCAAACGCTTCATGTTTCGGTTCTGGGTCAGCGACTAATTAGAGTTTCTTGGAAACGAAATCATAAAAATGAACCAGTGCACCGTGCTCAAATACATCAGCCATAATACTTGCCTTCATAACCATCCCACCTTAAATTAAAAGGGAGTTTGGTTTCTAAGTTTATATCTGAAACTTTTAATCTCGAACAAATTTAAAAGGGAGTTTGGTTTCTAAGTTTATATCTGAAACTTTTAATCTCGAACAAATTTAAATGGTTACAATAATCAATTAACGAGGAGCTTTATGATACTGTAATAAACCCACCTGTGAAAATAAAACCGTACCCAAAACTTTTCCCGATGTCGCCATAGAGGGACTCCGTTGCAGAGTATTTCATCGGTAAGGGTGAGTTCTCGTTGAAATGGTAAAATTTTCCTATCCTCCTTGTGGTGTTGCCAAGAATGGTGTCCAAAACAAATTAACATTCCACACAGTGCTCTAACCAGTTAGATGAAATCTGCAGTGGACATAATAATCAACTAATGAGGAGCTTGAAGAGACTCTAGTACAAAAACCATTGAAAATGAAATGTGTGCCCAAAAATTTGAGTGTGTCGCCTCAGACACCATGGTGAGGGACTCTGTTGCAGAGCATTTATTGGGAAAGCACAACGAGACTTTCTTGCACATCCTTCAGCATAGAAAATGTTTAGTGCTCAAATGGATCACGGATTAGCTAATAGGGCATTTGTATAACTGAATTATAAACCAAATATCTCTAACTACTTTCATCCAACGACTGAATATTTTTTTATTTTCTAACATCAAATCTATTGGCACAAGGTTATGACACTAAGGTAGGTGGCACAAGGTTATGACACTAAGGTAGGTGGAGAGGGAAGTTCTTTTCATATGAAAATGCCTCACGGTGTAAATATATAAATATATATTTTTTATATTTTATAGTTTATATCAATTATTGTTAATTAGTTAAACTCAACTATTAATATTATAAACCCTATGAATAATATTATACCCTAAGAAGATGAATCCATAGATTAATCAACCCAAGGGATTGATATTATAAACCCAAGGAAATAATCAGCCCAAGGGAATAATATTAAACACAATGGATTAATGTTATAAACTCAAGGTATATAAATCGTACAAATAAATCCAAGGGTTTAATACTTACAACCCAAGGGGTTATTAACTCAAGTGAATAATATAAACCCAAGGTATATAAACCCTATGATAAATATTATAAACCATAAAAAAACGTAGTTGACAATGAATGTGCATTGCTTAATTTTTACAGTGAGAGAATGTTTGTCATAATGTGACATTAGACCATGGTTAGCCATGGTTCACTATAATTATAAACACAAGACATTTATTTTAACTCATAGGATAAATATTATAAACCCTATGAATAATATTATACCCTAGGACTATGAACCCTTAGATAAATAAACCCAACAGATTAATATTATAAACCCAAGGTATGTAAATGCTAAGATAAATATTATAAACCCTAAAATAACCATGTTTCACCATTTTTACCATGTTTGAAATAACAATTATTGCAATGTGGCATTACACCATGGTTGACCATGCTTAGACATGATTAACTTTCATATCAAGATAACCATTGTCACAAAGCAAAGTTGGAGAATGGTTTACCAAGGTTGATTTCCATATTCAAAGAATATTTGCCACAATGCAATGTTGGACCATGGTTGAACATGATTGATTTTATAAAAGATGGTTGACTAGGTTTAACCATGATTGACCATGGCTAACCATGATTAATATTATAAACCTAAGTGAATAATGAAATGAAGGGATTAGGAGTAAAAAACTAAGGGGATAATATAAACCTAACATATATAAACCTTGAGATAAATTGGATAAACCCTAAAATAAACATGGATGTCCATGGTTGAAGATTGTTGATTTTCATATTGAGATAATCGTTGCCAAAATGCAACATTGGGCCATTGCTAACGAGGCTTGATTTTCATATCAAGACAATCATTGTCACAATCAAACGTTGGACCATGGCTTACCATGGTTGATATTCATATTCAAACAATGTTTATCACAATGCGATGTTGGACCATGGTTGACCATCGTTCTCACAATGTGACATTGGACTATCGTTATTTACCATGGATGACCATGATTGATTTTCTTATTAGACAATATTTCTCATAATGTAAAATTTGTCCATGGTTGACCATGTTCAGCAATCATGGTTAACCATGATTATCATAATGTGGCCTTAGACAATGGTTGACCATGATTGATCATGGTCGGCCATGTTTGACAAATTTTGACCACGATTGATGACAGTTGACCTGGTTGAGCATGATTGATTTTGATATTGAGACATTCTTTGTCAGAATGTGATGTTTGACCATGGATTACAATGATTATAAACCTTAGGAATTTATATTAAACCTTTGGATTAATATATTTTTTTTTCTAAATAAGACTATTCTATTATTCACATTAAAGGTGTACATTTACAACATGACTAGCAAAAGAAACAGCTGCCCAGGAGGAAAGGTAGCATGAAACAAAAAATTATCCAGAACATAGAGTTTGGACTAGGCCATATTGTGCAGTCTTGCACAGGGGAGCCAGAGTTGCCCATCTTGGCCTTTCTGAGCTTATAAGCTTTACAAATAACATGCATAATTAACCTCGATGCAACAACAATTACAAAAAATTATTAGCAGTGACAAAAAGAACTCGATACTCGGCTGCAAAACCTTATACGACGCTGCAGAGCTTGAATTAGGCGTCAGGAGGCTCCTCCACGATCCTTCACCAACCACCTTCAGCCACATCCTGAGCTTGAGCATCCTCATTCGCAGTCAAACCCGGGGGCGTTGGCTCCATCACTGTGTCATTGACATCTCTTGCCGGAGTCTCCATGGCTCACAGGGAGCCTGAATTCGGCACCAAAACTATGCCTTGTTCCTCCTGAAGAACACTGGACTCGCCCTCTTCTTGGGCTTCCTAGAGAAAGAGAACTGAGACATGGGCTGTAATCTGAGGACGGTTCAAGGTACAGTTGAAAGTGAATATTGCAGAACCGAAGGAGGGCGAGGACGAGGAACTTGGAGAGCTGGGCTCAAGAAATTGACTGGGCCATAGAAAGTTCCCTCTCCTACTGCGAGTGCGAGGGTGTTGGCTAGAAGTGAATTCACGAGAAAAAGGGTGAGAAGGTGCACCCCGAGAGGTGCCTCTGCGGCTTAACATTCTTTGGCGGGGTCGAGGCATGACTGCAGTGACAACTCCCTTGTGGATACCAAGACAAAGCAGCAGGGAGGTAAGATTAAGACCATACAAACAAACAATTGGACGGGAGCCCAAAGCTTCAGAGGGAGTCGGGGAAAATGACAGAGGCAGCTTCTGTGAGCTAGCAAAGCGAGAGCCCAAACAACATAACATAAGGGACATCTGAAGAAACCCATGGTGGAGTTTGGTTTTAATGCCCATTCCCCTGCCTCGAGACGCTCCTACTATTACTGTGGCATTCATGGGAGCCGAGAGCCGAAAACATGACAGAGTGTGCGGAGATGAAAGGTGAATCAAAATCGCCTGCACGTATTCCTTTAAGCAAAACGAAACCCACCTACTTGTCATCATTCGGCCACATGGAAACGGCTTCGTTGTACAGGGCTGGCAGGTGGCGGCCATTCTCAGCCCAGTCTAGTCCCATCGCATTGAAGGGAGACTTAAAAACCTGCATCCGGGGGGAACCTTTGAATTAATATTATAAACCCTATGAATGATATTATAGCATAGGAATATGATTCCTTAGATTAATAAAACCAAGAGATTGATATTAAAAACCCAAGGGATTAATACTAAAATGACAAACACCATGGCCCAAGGACCATGGTTAACCATGATTTATTTTCATATTGAGATAGCCTTTGTCACAATGCAATGTTGGAAAAGAGACAATATTTGTGGCAATGTGACCATATTATTGACCATGGTTAACCTTGATTGTCAATTGTTGATTTTTATATTGAGACAATATTTGCCAGAATGTGATGTTCGACCATGTTTGACAATGGTTGATTTTCATATTGACAAAATGTTTGTCAGAATATGATGTTGGATCAGTGTTGACCATGGTAAGCCATTATTACCATAATTAACCATGGTCAACCATGTTAGACCAATGTTGAACATGACTGACCATGATTGAGTTTCATATTGAGAAAATCCTAATACAAACCCTAACATAAATATTATAAACCAAGGCAAATAAACTCTATGATAAATATTATAAAGGGTAAATAAACATTTTTGGCTGTGTTTGAATTTCATAATGAGACAATCTTTGTCACAATACGACGTTGGACCATGATTAACTTTGATTCACCATGATTGATTTTCATACTGAGACAACCTTTGTCACAATGCGACGTTAGAGCAGAGTTGACCATAGTTGATTTTCATATTGAGATAATATGTGTCAGAATGTGACATTCGACCATGATTAACCGTGATTGACCATGGTTGATGATGATTGACAATGGTTGAGTATGGTCGATTTTCATATTGAGATAATATTTGTCACAATGCGACATTGGACCATGATTGACCATGGTTATAAACCCAAGAGATTTATATTAAACCCTAAATTAATACTATAAATCTTATTAATAATATTATGCCCTAGGAATATGAACCCTGAGATTAATAAACCTAAGGGATTGATATTATAAACTCAACGGAATAATAAACCCAAGGGAATAAGAGTAAACTCTGAGGGGATATAAACACAATGGAATAATATAGACACGAGGGAATTATAAACCAAAGAGATTAATTAAATAAGATAAATATTAATATTAAATATTATTATAATTTTATGTAGTTTGGTGGGACTAGATGTTCATCACGTCCAATATATCACCCCGATAGGGGCAAGGAATTGAACCAGTGACTTCACATCAAGGAGTGCCTTAACAAAACACCCAATCATTGTCTATCAAAGACCCCATGGACATTATTAT
>APFE030130063.1:16963-55917 GCA_000404065.3 Pinus taeda
ATTCACATTAAAATTATTTAATATTTTTACTACATTATGAATACGATTTTCTATATCAGTGTTATAGTTATTTACTTTGAAGAACAAACTTCATAAAGTCACACTTACATTAAATCTATAAAAATGTAAATATCATTTAACATTTTGTTATCTCTCAATTTCATTGAATATAGTTCTTATAGAACTCACATGAAATTTTATAGTTCTTATAGAACTCATATAATTGTAATTAAGAGGGAGTGCATTAGATATAATTACTCTTAATTTGCATGTAGATGCATAGAGCCTAAATTTACGAAAGAACATAGTATGCATTTAGGAGCTAAAGTTATCTAGTGTAGTTATTATTACCATACTAAGATCATTTTACTCAATTTCTCCATAATACTTTTTGTCTACTAATACTTTTGTTCTTAAAAAATTGAAGCAATTTTAATTCGAGAACTACAACTAAATTGGGTAGTTTTAGTAATTTATATGTATGCTTAATTTTGGTTTATCATTAATCACTACTGTGATTTCCTCCTCTGTCATTAGTTTGGCCATCCCTTCTACATTTTTTCTCAAAATATAAAATGATAATTCCAACCTAAGATCACCCACCTTTAAAATTACTATTAATAAATGAGCAAATTGGTCAACTGAATTTTTTATACTTATTTTTTTAATAATGCTTTCTTTATATTCAGAATATCTTTATATAAATAATAATAAAAAAAATGGTTAACCGATAGTCATAATGAATCCCCACATGACGAGGATAATCAATAAAAAAAATTAACAATAACGTTAGCAATATCCAAGTGTCAAAATTAAAACTTAAATCACCACCACTAAGGTGAAAACAAAGAGTGAGAAATTAAAAACCTCAAGATAAGAAAATTAAGTAATTCTCTTATATATAATATATAATAAGGTGGTTTGTGAATGTAAAGTCTTTATCACTAAATTGGAAGAATATTTAATGAGAATTTTACTTGGATGATTTGTTGCTTGTGATAATTATTTCTTATATTTCAACGATGTGCTATCACTGATAATATACTCTTAAGCATTAACGCACTATAATTTATACCCTCCACCAAAAAAAATTACAACAATTGTCATAAGCTTTCATGAGTACGTGCAGAGGGGATTATATACTTAAAGTGTAGGTCGTGTAGGTCGTGTTACATCAGATCTACTTTAATTGTAAGCCATGTCACATCAGATCCCGTAAGCATATGCGGAGGGGATTCTCTACTTTTGACGGTAAGCGATGTACATCATATCTCGAAATATTAATATTCCCACGGATAATTGTTGTTTTTAAGATTGAATAATTTCACCAAATTCACATAGCAATGTCTTTTTCACCAACATTTACAATAAATTCCATCACCTTCAAACCAATACGTACGTTGAGCATATATTACTTTCTAGTTATGCATGAGGTTGAGAATGAAACCTTTACATCAAGATTTAATTTTAAGTTAATCCTTCAATCCTTACATGTCATCTGCTTGTGAATAACAAATATTACACTGTGAATAGTCCAATATTAACCATGTGAATTGGAACATCAAAATGTCTTTGGATTCTTTTGTGATATCTAAATTAAACAAAAATACAAACATATGTTCTTAGAACAAATGCATAGCATCCATTAAGATGCATCACAAATAATAATTAAAACACATGCATTGCATTCATTAAATGTTCCAACCTAACAAAATTGGGTGAGAGATCCAATCAATTAAAACATAACGAAAAAGTTGAATAAAAAAAAGCTGAAGGAAGAAGGAAATGATCGCATCTTTCACTACTACATATAGGGGGGTTTTAGACAATTTTTAAGACAATATTTGAGTTAATTGTCTTAACTTAAGACAAAAAGAAACTTGTGTATTGTGTTAAATATTGTGTTTAAGTGGGTGTCTCAAAATATAATGTCTCAAAAATTTGTCTCTATAAAGACAATATAGAACACATATTATTATTGTCACTATAAAGACAAGAATTATTGTCTATTAAGAGACAATTTCAGTTGTGTCTCTTTAGAGACAATTACACTTTTGTCTTTTCAGAGACAATAGCTGAGATTAAAAACATATTGTCTCTATAGAGACTATATTTCCATAATCCAAACTATTGTCTCTCTCGAGACAATATAAAAAAAATATTAAAAAAAAAAAAAATTGAATGTTTTTTCAAAGTAGCTTCACATTCAAAGTTCCCAAATAGTGATTTTAATTACCTTAAATATTTGTTGTTTACGGATACCAACAGAATAAAAAATAGATAAATCCATTATTTTTAAGGCTAACAACAAAGTAACTTTAAATCTAAATGAAAAAACAATTATGGAAAGCAACATTGAAAATAATAAGGCAACACACTTATATTTTCTTAAAATGCATTCACATCATTTAAACATACTTCATTTTAAGACATATTAGAAGTCAAAAAAGAAATGTTCTAGATTTCTCCATCCTACAAGAGGGTTTACTCTCTAGCATAGAAATTCAGAGCTTCAATCACATTAAATGGTGGAAATTAAATTCATATCGAGTTGTTAAACCAAAATTTCAATACCCTTGTATAATTGGAATTGGCTTCCTTGATAAAAAAGAATTGTAATAATGTATATGAAATTGAATTTACAATTGATTGGAAATTCTATCTTCATGAAGGTTTTACAAAAGATGAAAAATTGTCATAGGTCCTCGCAGCATGATATAGGCCAATTCTCAATCTATTGGTGACCTACATAACTATCTTCTCCACTATTGGCTTTCACAATTCGAGTTGGCTCCATCTCCTGTTGTAGCCCAAGAATTACATCAATTGGTATCCAAATTGGTGGTGATATAGTTCCCGATGAAGCTTCATATCCAATGAATCTAATTCGGGTAATGAACTATTATGATCAACTTCATAACAAGCTAAAGTTGCATAAAAGTCTCTATCACTAGATGTTTTCTCAGCAGTTAATCATTTCTTGGAGGCACACCAAACCAACGATCCTTCTTCCTGTTAAGAATAAAATAATAAATTCATTTAAGGCAAGTTTTATACCATTCCTCAACCATTTCCAAGAGAGCTACTTACTAAAATAAAATAAAATAAATGTAGTGCGTACTTGAAATAGAAATGTGTGCACTCTTAGTGTTTCTTCATTATCACTTGCCTTGCCTTGCTTGATTCCTCAAAGAACTTGCAAATGCAATAGTAGAGTCATTTTGTTTTTTTTTTTTTTATTATAAAACCCTACCATCTAATAATAATTAATAATTGAAATAAAAATAAAATTCTGCAAACTTATCAAACTCTCAATATAAAAATGGACCAAAAACAAAATCAATATACTCTTTAATATAAGATTAAATTTTAATGATGATACCATCTCTATTGTTGGTTGGTAGCACCGTTTGTTCCCAATCAAAACCCGAAAATGTTGTGAATACTAGTGAAAATACAAGGTAAATTTCAAACCCTTTTAAAATGAAAGTACATCACCTATTTTTCTCTACAGTGGGATGGGAAGTATTTGAAAACTCTTATTAGAAGAGTGAATAGAATCTCTAACTAAAACTTGTAGAATCTCAATCAACATTAATACTCAACAATCATATGGGATTTTCCCTAAATGAGGAGATAGGGGAGAGAGAAGTCAAGTCTTCCACCTAGCCAGATGATGTGATACCAAGTGGTGATTGAACTGGAAAACATCAAATAGAGAAGAGGCAAGTTGGTTCAAAACATAATAAATGTCCTCCTTCCCAACGAACTACTCAATTGGATGGTACTCTAGCTATTACAGTAAATCACAAAGAGAACTCTCCCACACATCCCATTACTTATTACAATAATGAATTGGGAAGCATGAGAAAATGAGTTCAATGAAGAGAGGTTGATCAAAATGAATCTTCATTCAAAAGGCTTGGTGGTTTGCATTCCCCTGGAGTGTTGGTAGTGTGGAGTATCACCAATCTGGTCTACTAGTAATTGCCGCAAAAGGTGCAAAGACACGACGATAGATTTTTTAAATTGTTAAAATAATATGAGGAATTAATTTCTAAATATGTGTGCCATATATATTGACAAATTTAAATTTTAGTGGTGTATAACTGTTCAGTCTTATGTATTGTGGTCTTATGCATACAAGTGACGGCTTCAAGGTAGTTTCCTTGGGGTAACTAGTTTAGAATTATACATGCCTCTTTTGAAAGAAAATGCAATATAATATAAATATATATATAATAAAATAGATGGTCCTGTGACACTCTACTTATGAGGTTTTTTGGTAAATGACACTCCCACTCTGCTGCGTGTTCTCGCAACTTATGTTGAAAGAAATTTAATAGAAGAGTGAATTAGAGATATATCATAAGATCTATACCTTCAAGTAACATAAATGATATGTGCATGCTGAAGGATAAATCCTTTAACCAGAGTGAAGGTAAATCATGATGACAAATTGCCCAATCAAGAATTTAAAGGAACAATTTGCAGCAATTAATAAATCTATGATATAGGAAGATGCATCTTCGAAGCTACAAATATCCAAAAATATCATATGGTGGGAACATATAAAAGTCAGTTACTATCAATAATTTCAAATACAAAATTCAATAATTCCAACAAATAACTAGATCTGATAAGTTTTCTTAGATAGTTGAATTTAGGATAATTTAACATCCTCTAATATCCATTTCCCAACAATGGCAAATGCCCTTACAATTTCTTTCTAGACTATTGAATCCCTTCCATTACCTTTTGATTTCTTTTCAAATCACTAATGCAGAAGTTGGATTAGAGGGCTTCGTGTTGCTTTCAACATGTCACGCATCCAACTAATAGACATCCACCACTACACGTGATTTTTTGGACACGTACTCATTAAATGGTCTACATGCTCTTAAAAAGAAAATTTGTGTCCACCGAGATCCATCTTGATTATTTACCCCATAGACATATACGAGATGGCTCGCAATGTTATTTTGATTTTATATAAAATCAAAATGGGAACATCAACCCTGCATAGAGAACTGTTTGAATAGATTTAAAACTGTCGGATGCACTATCATATTGTATACTCACAAAAAAATTCCAAGTTTAAACATATCATTCCATATTCCAAGTTTAAACCTATCATTCTAGGTTAATATAAAAGTGTCCTCAGCCATTATAATATTAATATCAAGTAACTTAGAAAACATCCATAAGCTCTTCATTTGTACTCCTAATTACACAACCTAAAAACCATGATGATGTAATATAATTATGATGTTAATGGTTTCTTCCTTTAAATTTATAACTAAGGAGATTGAAATTAGCCCAACAACAATGCATCAAATATACCCTATATTGCCTCGGTAAACTGTAAATCAAACAAAGCCAACTCGGAACAATTTAATATGAAACAATTTCTTTAGTATTAATATTGTTTAAACCCTTGAAAGTTGAGAGAAGGAGTAATGTGTATCCATTTTCACATGGCCATAGTTTTGTTTTTATTCATTACTAATGTTGTTTTTTAACTCTCAAAAGATGAGAAAAAGGAATAATGTGTACTTGTTTGCCTAAAGTTGATGGCTTGAGGACAAAAACTCTGCTCTATTGTTTTTAACTCTTAAAAGGCCTAGAAATGAAGTAATGTGTTCGTGTTTGCCTAGAGTTGATGGGTTGAAGATAGGAACTCTGCTTTGCCTTTCACATTTGTTGTCTCCCATGAGCTGATTGATTCAGCTCACCCTTGTAATGGATAATGTTCAATTTGGAGCATGCAATATTACAAGTGTAATCATACTTGCATACTAGAAAACAAATTCCAACTTCAAACCTATAAGCTGATGTAAAATCGTCCTTGGCCATTGTAATATTAAAATTAGGTACTCCTAAGTTGTACTAAATGACAACCTTAAAAGCATCATGTTGTAATATCACTATGATATTAATGGTTGTCAGCCGGGTTTCTTAATTTATCTTAAAGGAGAATGAAATCAATCCAATATCGCGTCAAATCTACTGTATATTGCTTCAATAAATTGCAAACCAAACCAAGCCAATATTTCCCCAGAAAGATTTATAATAAAACAATTTCTATAGTATTAATATTGTTTAAACCCTTAAAATGATAGAAGGGAATGATGCATATCTGGTTGCCCAGAGCTAATGGCTGAGGAAAGGAACTCAGTTGATTTGTCTTTAGTCAGCACTAATGTTTCTTTTAACTCTTAAAAACTGAGAAAATGGAATATTGTCTACCCATTTGACTAGAGTTTATGACTTGAGGACAAGAACTCTACTCTCTAAATTAGTGATTTGAAAAGGAACCAAAAGGTAATGGAAGGGATTCAATAGTCTAGAAAGAAAGTGTAAGGGCGTTTGCCATTATTGGGAAATGGCTATTAGAGGATGTTAAATTATCCTAAATCCAACTATCTAAGAAAACTTATTAGATCTAGTTATTTTTTGGAATTATTGACTTTTGTAGTCAATTACAGTAGTAGTTACAAACCCAAATGAAGTAGAAATAATTTTAGGAAATTAAGGAGACATTAATAAAGAAGGGTGTATATGCAAGGACTCAGATTTTAGGCCTCCTAAATGAATGCTGTGGAGAAAAATGAGTCTTTGTTTGGAAGCAACTATCCTTACTGGTCAACAGTTAAAATTTGAAATGGTTATTAAGAAATAATAGAGGCAACTGTTAATATTTGAAATGGCTATTGGAGAATCATAGATGAAGAGTTTCTCACACTCTATGACTGTCTTTGAATAGAAAAATTATGCTGAAAGGCATTGTGAAAGCAACCAAGGGGAGGAAATCTTTATGGTAGTAATTCATGCAACAATGAATAGATAGTTTATAAATATGGCCAATGAGCACCATGAACGTCTGTGTTGGTATAAGTTGGATAAAGAGAATGGAAGGGCAAATTAAAGCCATATATCATATGAATATTAGGCTTCGAGTGGCATGAAGAGCTAGTTATGCTGCCAAAAAACATTGACAAATTGCCAACCCAAAATTCAAGGAGCAGTTTGTAGCAATTAATCAGTCTATCATAGATGACGAATAAATTTAAAAAAATAGACAAATTGCAGACTCAAAGTTCAAGGAGAAGTTGGGAGCAATTAATCAGTGTATCACATATGACGATACATCTTCTAACCTGCAAGTATCCCAAAGGAGTAGCGAGTGAGAACAACGGTAGCAAGTGCAAAAACAAATGGAGCTTATGCATTTTCAACAAACTTGGGAGAAATTAATACATGAGCGTTATATGAAAGGACTCAATTGTTGGCCCTCCCCAGTAAATGTTGTGTAGAAAAATCATTAGAGCAGACTTGCTTCATTTCTTGGTTGTTAAATTGATCACGTTGTAGTGATCTTACCCACAATAATACTCCATCTGCAGCTATGGAATCTAGAATTGTATTTTGATGTATGGATGTAGATTTTTCAATTGTTTTATGGAGCAACAAATAGTACATATATTTTTTGGGTTGTTTTCTAATTGGTTTGTGACGTCATTTTAACTTCTGAAGCAATAGATCCATAATTCCAGCATTAACTTATAGGTTATGGAAAAATGTAACATTGAAAAAAGTTGAGAATACATACACATTTTCCTTCTCAGGCGGGATTTCCAATGGTGGATTCGAGTACTTTTCCTCCAATATCTGGGTTATAACATCGGAGTCTGGAATCCACTTATAATCAATCTTGATGACAAGAACTTTTCCTTTAGGATTCATATGAAAAAACCTGTGGACCAACATCTTCAACTTAGCTCCCCCTAATTTCCCACATAAGCATAGGCACTGTCTCACACTCCTAATCCATTTTAACCATAGCCATAAAGAAATGGACTACAATGAAAACAAAAAAATATATATGGGCCTCTGAACCAAAAAGTTACCAGTCAGGTATGTTACTGGAATCAACGAACTTCATGTTGCATGGGACCTGTTCTTCCTCGAGAGTAAAGAAAACCCTCTGGATGAAGGGACCTCATCAAATATGTGTTCAATACATTAAGCTTTACTTCATACATTAAAATGCCTGAAATGCGCTGATAGACAACAAATTGTTTGACAAATAAAGATGAAATAAAATCGAGGAAATGCAACATTGAATCGTTTTGCTAAAAAAGGGAAAATGACAGGAAAATTACTTACAGTCACCAAGGGACTTGTGCAAAGATGTGTCCAATACATTAAGATTTACTTCATACATTAAAATGCCCAAAATGCATCAATACACCACAAAAAATTGTTTGACAAATAAAGATGAAATAAAAACCGAAGAAAATAGGAAATACAAGATTGAATAGTTCTGCTAAAAGGAACATGATAGGAAAAATTATTTACAGTTCCTAAGATTGTCAAGTGCACCTGTGGCAGCTTTAACATAGACTTCCAGTGCGTCTTCCATGCTCACAATTCATGTACCACCAATCTTCTTCCTCTGAAGCAAGACCCTGGATCTAACCCATTTCTTTCCAAAGAAATAGGTACCTGAGACCACAATTAAAGACTCTACGATACAACACCAGTGATTCCAGAGAGTCGTAGCATAGATTTTTTTCTACAGCAAGAGACGAAGAGGATGATTCACTAAGCATGGATATCATAGCCATATATGACTTCTATAAATAGAACTCACTCTCATAGGTCTCCATCCTCCCCATTTTTATGAAACTCACATCTAAAAGAGGAAAAATTTTGTCATAATATCATAAACACTGGTGCAAATATTTGAATCCAAAAATATAGAGCATCGACCGTTGAGTTTCATATATGTAATTGTGCATTCAAATATAGAATACCAACACATCATGATTAACAGAGAAAGGAATCATTCACTAAGAAATAGACAATGCAACAGTGTACCCATCTGGACTCTCAAAATACAAAACAAAAGAAAGATTTTTAGCAAAAATGCTAAGACTGTCAGCACAAACCCATTTATTGATAGATCAATAGAATGAATACCTCTCCCTATTTGAATTTCAAGGAATGTAACAATTTATTCCTACAACAAAATAATTGTGGTGCAGAGTATATTTTCTACTCATACCTAAGAATGTCACCCTTTCCATGTTAGAGTTGTACATGTCCATAACGGCACCTTCATGTACAAATCACAAAACTCTTGATACACTAAAAATGAATTCATGAATTGTTAGATAAATCCTATAAAGAAGGAAAAAAATTATGTTAGAAAAGAGAGGCTTACATTGTCTTCTTTTTTAATAGTATTTTGAATGCAAGAAATTATTCTTATACCACAGATAATACCCATGTGCTCATACCTAAAGTGGAAAATCTACTTAATGAATATGCTTGAAATACATGTTTAAAGCACCATCCACATCTTTACTCTTTGTACACTTTCAGGTATCAAGAGCTCTAAGCACTTACCAAATGCAAAGGAAACATTGTCATTGTGTCAACACAAAATCGCAAGAAACACTGCCAACACAAAAACAAAGGCTTTCAACACAAAATCCATTTAGTGTTAGATCAATATAATGAATACCTCTGCCAGATGCAACATTCTAGATGTGTGACCTGTAAAGCTATATTATCCTAACCATATATGGATATTTCCATAAGATCAACTGAATCTGGCTAAACCAATCTAAGCAAATAATACCCCTGTGCTCATTCCTCAAGGAGGACAATCTGATTAACGGATGTGAGTGAGATACATGTTAAAAGCAGCAGCCTCATATTTACACTTTTTCCTCTTTAAGGTATCAGGAGCTCCAAAGAATTCCCAAAACCTAAGATTCTCATCTCCTACAACCAAGGCAACAGTGCACCCATCTAGACTCTAAAAATACAAAATAAAAGAAAGACTGTCAGCATAAACCCATTTAGCGATAGATCAATAGAATGAATACCTCTGCCTATTTGAATTGCAAGGAATGTAACAATTTATTCCTATAAAAAAATCATTATGGTACAAAGTATATTCGCTACTCTTACCTAAGAAGATTACCCTTTCCATGTCAAACTTATACACGTCCAAAACAACATCTCCATGTACAAATCACAAACCTTTTGATACACTAAAAATGAATTCATGAATGGTTCAAGAGATGGTATAAAAAGGAAAAAAAAAAAGTTATTTTAAACAAGGAAGGCTTATAGTGTCTTCTTTATTTATAATATTTTGAATGCAAGAAATTATTGTTATACCATAGATAATACGCAGGTGCTCATACCTGAAGCGGTAAATCTTCTTAATGAATCTGCCTGCAATACATGTTTAATGTTCCATCTGCATGTTCACTCTTGGTACTCTTTAAGGTATCAAGAGCTCTAAGGACTTACCAAATACAAAGGAAATGTTGTCATTATGTCAATTCAAAACCAAAGGAAAGACTGTCAGCACAAAAACAAAGAATTTCAACACAAAGTCCATTTAGCATTAGATCAATACAATGAATACGTCTGCCAGATGCATCACTCTTGACATCTGACCTATAAAGCTATCTTATCTTAACCATATATGGATATTTCCATCAGGTCAGCTAGTTCTTGCTAAATCAATGTGAGCAAATAATACCCCTATGCTCATTCCTAAAGGAGGACAATCTTCTTAGTGGATATGCGTGAGATATATGCTAAAAGCACCAGCCACATCTTTACGCTTTGTCCTCTTTAAGGTATCAGGAGCTCCAAAGACTTGCGAAAACCTAAGAGTCTCATCTCCTACAACCAATGCAACAGTGTACACATATGGACTCTGAAAATACCAAAGAAAAGAAAGTTTGTCAGCAAAAAGGCTACGATTGTCAGCACAAACCCATTTAGCGATAGATCAATACAATGAATACCTCTACCTATTTGAATTGCAAGGAATGTAACAATTTATTCCTACAACAAAATCATTATGGTACAGATTATATTCGCTACTCTAACCTGAGAAGATTATCCTTTCCATGTCAGACTTGTACATGTCCAGAACAATATCTCCATGTACATATCACAAACCTCTTGATACACTAAAAATGAATTCATGAATGGTTAGAGAAATGGTATAAAGAAGGAAAAACAATTATGTTAAACAAGAGAGACTTATAGTGTCTTCTTTATTTATAAAATTTTGAATGCAAGAAATTATTATTATATCGCAAATAATACCCATGTGCTCATACCTAAAGCGGTAAATATGTTTAACGAATCTCCTTGAAATACATGTTTAAAGCACCAATTGAAATGTAGTATGCTTTCCAACCAGAATGCAATAAAAGAGATAGAAAGTACTGAATATCTATGTCCTCTTACATACTTAAACTAATTCCCCAAGCTATTTAGGTGAAGGTAAGTTGTTTAAAGTCATCCCTAGTGCATACAAAATGCTAGGAAATATTGACCAGAATTTACTTAAAGCATACAATTTTTGGATGTCTAGAATAGTATGTTAAAGTTTCAGTACATGGCAAACAAACCTGCAGACTTAAGGAACTCTCAAAACTACTTCTCTGTGCTAGATCTGAAATCTGAAATGCTAACTGAAAACTGACAACAAAACAAAACAATTTACAACATTAAAAAAATCATCTCTATTTGTCTTTATTAGCTTGGGAAAGGAAAACCAATGCACACACTCTCTGGTAAACTAAATAGATAAAAAAAATAGCAGGGACACCTTAACTAGTGCATCCTAATCAAACCCTAATTCTACTGTAGGGAAGTGTACCTAGGCTACCTGCACTAGATGCTTATAATATATCACCTCAACTATGCAATATTGTGCCCTAGCTAAGTGTGATCCACATGGAATTCTAATTTTAGAACTCTGGTAAACTAAATGAATAACAGAAGCACCAAGAAAACCTTAACTAGTGCATCCTAATAAAACTGTCATTCTTCTCTAGGAAAGTGTACATAGGCTACATGCAGTAGATGCTTATAATAGATAACCTAACTTGTGGAATAGTGTGCCCTACCTATGTCTGATCCACATGGAATTCTAATTTTTGAATTGAATTGGACAAAGAAAACACATCTAAGGATGACACATGTATGTTTCAGCAGATTTGTAGCAACCTCAGCTCAACCATATATTAGTAGCCAAGTTGGACACTAAATTGGTGTGTGATCCTCATTTGTTTGTGAGACAAGGGATCTCATCCACATAGCAATTTGACTACTAAAGTCTACCATACATGTTAGGGAGCCTATCTACTTTTTGTACATTGACGAATCAACCAAATCTAAATCTGAATCTACTGAAAAATTCAAAATATGTATGATAAAAGTAGCCTAGGGTTTATTGTCCATTATCTAAAACTTCTTCATAATCTCAATTGCTTACTTACCCGTGTTTGAGGACCAGCTCACCTGAACATAGCCAAACCTCCAAGACCAAGAAATAACACATGAGGTTGATGTCCTTCATGTCAACTTCACTTTCCAGTTCCTTATTACACCATGCGATAGAGTTTTTTAAACTAACTGTTAGGACCAGGTAATCTACATACAACACAAATACAAGCATATCAAATTTATTATAATCAAACAAATAATAAAAGTTGGGACTTGCAACGGTCTTAGTGAATCCCATAATCTATAAGTACTCATAAATCCATGAGTACCAAGCACAGGAGGCTACTTTAGCCTAGAAAGGGACATCTTCAACTTGCAAACATGGGTATCCCATGCTAACAAAGATATTATATTTGAACCCAAGCTGAAACAAAACCATGAATCACTATTCCTACCACCTACATCTCTGGCCCTGTTAAAATCCACTAAAGAATGCAAAAGCTCAAAGCACTGTGCTAGTGCGCCCTTTAAGTACCTCACACACCTCAGACCATGGAGCATATTTGCAACAACCTCAGCTCAACCATATATTAGCAACCAAGCTGGACACTAAATTGGTGTCTGAGCCCCCCTTGTTTGTGAGACAAGGGATCTCATCCATATAACAATTTCACTGCTAAATTCTACCAGACATGTTAGGGAACCTATATACTTTTTGTACACTGATGAGTCAACCAAATATTAAACTTATTCTACAGATAACTTCAAAATATGTATCATAAAAGTAGCCTATGGTTTATTGTCCATTATCAGAAACTTTTCAGAATCTCAATTGCTTACTTACCCCTATTCGAGGACCACCTCACCTCAACTCAGCCAAACCTCCAAGACCACGAAATTACACATGAGGTGTATGTCCTTCATGTCAACTTCACTTATGATGGATGTAACCCAACCCACTATATTCTCACACTAGTGAAACCAATGAGGTTCCATATATGGTGCTCAAAAAACAAGAAGTGTTCCTAACAAACAAGCAGCATTTTCTGTATAAATTAGTTAAATAAATTATCATCAGTTTATATTAAATTGTGAAATCAACATTTGAAAAGTAATGCATATTAAGCATATTAAGCATGCATGGAAAATACTAATCAGAGTCCAAGGAATTATTATGGTAGATGAAGCGATATGGTTTGCTATCTTAAAAGAGCACAAAATATGAAATAAAGAAACCTCAAGTATGCCCGGAAAATGAAAAGACATAAAATAATGAAGAGTACTGTTGCGAGAGAGGGTATTAAAACCCAGAATTCTAATTGTGCTCACCATAAAATGGTTGAAAACCATATTTTTCAGACCTAAGACAACCCTGTAACTACTACTAGCTAGGGGAAGAAGAGTCACATTGATATAATGTTGAGAACGCAGGTAGAAGATCTATAGTGATGTATTCAGCAAACTATAATAGAATCATGTAGAAAACCTTCAAATTTACTATGACATTTAACAAAACAACAATATTAATTGTAGCAAAATAGCATCTGAGAGAAAAATAGAAAATTGTACTTGGGTAAATATGGCACTAGATCAAAATAATCAATTAATATGTTGTCCAAATTAGTGTGCATGAATTTACTCACATCCTTCTGGGGTTGGGCACTAGTGGCAAGAGGGAGACTAGGCCAACCTAGTCATAAATAATAAAGTGGATAACTTTCCCATATGTAAGCAAATTAAAACAATGATTACATTAGGTAGTGGGTCGCCATGTGGTCTTAAGTGGAGATTACCCATACTCTAAAAATTAATAAATGCTCAAGCATAGATTGTGAATCAGTGGAAATATTGAATCATAAAGGTGTTTATGTTACATAAATAGTGTTATACACATCAACACTAGCTAGTGAAAATCCATACAAATGAATAATGCAGAGATCTAGCTATAAGATTTTTTCTGTTTGACCTCTCCGTTAGAGAAAAAATCTGATTCAAATCCTCTTTTGGGTAAGAGATGAATTTTCTCTAGATTATATTACAAAGGGTAATGCACTGTCCTAAATTGTTGTCACATAATGTAAAATATGAGATGCTTTAGAAGGAGGGATTACGATTATTATTAGAATCAACCCACCCCATGCAACCCAATGCTAATTATTTTCTTATTAGACTTCAATGCCTCAATGAGGTTACGTTCAGCCCTCCTATCACCCTTGATAGTCTATTGCCTTGTTCGTCCTCCTCTTTCCATCACTTACTATCTATATGTGAGGGGCCACAACCTTTAGGTTGTGTGAGGGAAGTGATATGTTGCCTCAAGTGGTGATCTACTACTGTTACAAACCCAGAAACCCTTGCTATCATAGAGGATGGATTTCCACCTTCCTTGCTACCTATGAACATTACTTTACTATCTCATTGCTGCCACAATCAACTCCAAACTAGACCTTGCTTTCCTCATAACCCCAGACCATACTTCAAGATGATTTGTTGCCAAAATTGGTGTTTGTTCGATCCTTTATATAACAACATTCAAAAGTTGGATTAAAGTGAGAGATTGTAGACAATTAAATTAAATTCCAGTTAGTTGACTCTCTGCAATTATGGATTGAAAATATTACACAACTAAGATCCATATTTAAAAGAGAATTAATCATGCCCAACTCATTAAGTGAAATTAAGATTGGGAGTTCTAGAGTTGCTTTAGCTGGAGTAATCCTTCTGGGCTTTTTAGTGTGGCTATCAGTCTTCTTGAGTAGCCTAGGTACACAATTTACTATGCTTTTGATGGCAAGGGCTAGATTATCCCTAGTTTTACAAAAGAAGAGGGCATACTAGAGGCCTGAAAGACAGAGTAACACCTATCCCTCAACATTTACGATATCTGTAATTGGGAAACCATGGATGTAACATCCATCGAGAAGGGTAGCTTCCACTTGGACAACATATGCATCACTTCATCTTCTTGCTATTGTAAATTATGAGATGCTTTAGAAGAAGGGATTATGATTATTATCAGAATCAACCCACCCCATGCAACCCAATCCAACCCAACCCACTATATATTCACACTAGTGAACCAACGAGGTTCCATATATGGTGCTAAAAAAATATACAGTGTTCCTAACAAACAAGCATCATTTTGTATATAAAATATTTAAATAAATTATCACCAGTTTATATTAAACTGTGAAATCAACATTTGAAAAGCAATGCATATTAAGCATGCATGGAAACTACTAATCAAAGTCTAGATAATTATTATGGTAGATGAAGTGATATGGTGTGCTTCCTTACAAGAGCACCAATATGCAATAAAGAACCCTGAAATATTCTTGGAAAATCAAAAGACATAAAATAATGTAGAGTACTGGTGGCAGAGAGGGTATAAAAACCCAAATTATGTTTAACCCTCCAATATAGGTAACCACACATGGAATACGTGAATTCAAATGAATGTGAATGTACTGAATCCCCATGAGCTCTAGTTTCAACAATTCATGAGTAAATGTTGGTGTGGGATTAAACCAATCCACTCATCAAGCCCTTGTGAACCATGCCGAGTTGTTTTAAATAACATATGAAGGTTTCACAACCTCTATGGTAGGTTACTGTCATACGTGGATGCATAGGTTACAAATTTATATTATGACCTAACCCATAATGCTAATTTCATGTCTCATACTTCTCAAAGACACAAGCTACAAATATCATGGCTTGGTATTATACCTATGCGCAAATTTGTGGACATTTGAGATATTGAGAGGAGAATCAATCATATTTCCATAACACCCCTCTATAACCTATTTCATGGTAATGAATTAAAGTCTAGTGCCAAACACATGATCACATATCCAAGAAAAATATCATCCCAGTGCATCTCCTAGAATGGTAGATATCAAGTGACACAATGTGGCCATTTATTGCATAGAAGTTGAAAAATATAACAATGAGCCAATGGCGTGTGCATTTTCACAAGAGGATGAACTCATTTCTCAAAACACACCCAAAGGAACTAGGATTGTTACGATGTTGTATGTTGGGTTATGGTGCAACACTATCATGTTATAAGACACAATTGATATAAAAGGTTATACTCCATTATTAATTTAAGTTGTGATGCAAATTTACAACTAATGATTGATTTTTTTGCATTACAACACTAAGAAGAAAATATAATTGAGTGAAAATAGTGGAAGAAACATTACAAGAAAAACCCAATATGGTATGATGTCCCCTTGAAGAAACCACCCATCTCAAATGTGAGGAATATCAAGACAGGATGAATGTAGAAAAACTGCTAAATCTTGTAGAAATGGTGAGGATGCCAAGGTAGAAACACTCCTAAATCTCGTACAGATAGTGAGGATCCTAAAAGAAATACTCTAAAACTACATCATAGATAACGAAAGGATAATCCAAGAGAGAGAAAGACAGTTAGAATTAAATGCATTGCTGCTAGAAAACCTATCTAAAATTCAGAAGCAATTGCAACAAAGACCTATTTAATGATACCAATGATTAATTTCAAGGGTAAAGATTCATTGAGAGGTTAAAAAACACATATTATCTACAAATAAAATGAGGAAAATCACCTCCATAAAAATACACCATGCTAAAAGGATAGATACATCTAGTAACAAATCATTATTTGATTCATCTAAGGTTGGGATAGTCAATTCCTATGAGCTTCTTGGAAATGGTTCCAAGAGTGAATTACATAAGAAAATAAAAATAAGCATTCTTGAACTATGTTGCATGTATATTTGAAGCAGGCCAGGTCGCCCACCTTCTATGGTGAATAAAGAAATGCAAAAAGACAAATGTTTGATTATTGAGATTCAAAAAATACTTTCTTATTTATGAACATTAGAGGAATATGAATACCATACTGAAAATATTCCACATAACTAGAAGCGCTTCCATACAGTGGGAAGGCACATCATAAGATGAATTTGTGAGAGGAATATCACTTGGAAGAAATTTCCTACAAGTTTTGGAATTACTATCACTATGTGCCATATATTAGGGATGAGAAAGTGAAAATTAAACATTTTCTCAATGAACTATCTCAGTCCTATGAAGATCAGATAAAATTTGATGAGTTCAAGGTTATAGATGATACAGAAAAAAAATTCCAAGTACTATTATCAATAATATAGGAGTAAAAAATATTTGTAGAAGCCATGGAAGAAGAAATACAAAAATTCCTTGAAGGAGAATAGATTCAAATCACAATAATGCAAGACTTTAGGAAATGGTACCAAGATATGTTGCTTAGCCAAGATAAAACTATAATAGAATCTGAATTACCCTATGCAAAGTGGATCTACACTTATATAAATCTCAAAGTAATATGCATATTAGATTTTAATCACAATAGAAAGATATAAGTGTGAAAAAATACTGGATATTTACTTGCAAAACAAGAAACAAGAGAGAATAAACCACTAAGAAATTGACTAATGAATGAGAGAGACAATTAAAATTTCTAATAAAATTTAATAATATGTTATTGATTAACATGAATGCAATATATAGACTCTGCTAGAGACCAATTAATTCAAATTAGGTTCGCATTCCATGTGCATGCACTTAATATAATTCAAAATTACTTTCCCTAGTTGGAAAACATGTTAAATTATACTCACAAACCCAAAATTAGAAAAATATCCTAAAAATGGAGTGAGTGAAAATTAGTGGAGTTATAGATCATCTGTAACTAAATAATAGCTCTCACATGCATAATACTAACTAGTTAATTTTCGTTAAACTCCAAAATAGAACTAAAATTCATCTAACAAGGGGAGCAGAGAGCAAAATAACCACTAACTAATACAAAGTAGCCACTAAGTGCATACTCACTCTAGGAATAGCATGATGTAGCATGAATTTACGAACTGGAATTATCCATTTCATTCTACAACTAGTTTCAAGTCATGACCACATGTAATCAACACTCAGTAAAAATAGAAAACCCTACAAAATAGAAAATTTTCGAAAGGATACGGAATGTGTAATATTTAATTAAAAGTGACAATATGTTTCCATAATAATATATGGAATAAGGTACAGTTATGACCAAATTATAGGTCCTAATGAACTACTTAGTGCAATGTGCCCAACATCCCCTTGAATCCCAAGTAGGGAGTATGCTAGTGGATGAGTAGTAGGGAGTATGCTAGGGAGTATAAAAATTATTTAAATAAATTATCATCAGTTTATATTAAACTGTGAAATCAACATTTGAAAAGCAATGCATATTAAGCATGCATTGAAACTAGGAATTAGAGTCCAATGAATTATTATGGTAGGTGAAGTGATATGGTGTGCTACCTTAGAAAAGAACCAATATGCAATAAAGAAACCTGGAATATGCTAGGAAAATGAAAAGACATAAAATAATGGAGAGTACTAGTGGTAGAGTGGGTAGAAAAACCCACAATTATGTTTAACCCTCCAATATACTTAACCAACCATGGAATAAGTGAATTCCAATGACTACCAATGTAGTGAATGCCCATGACATCTAATCTCATCAATTCATGAGTAAATGTTGGTGTGGGATTAAACCAATCCACTCGTCAAGCCCTTGTGAACCATGCCAAGTTGTTTTACATAGCATATGAAGGTTTCACAACCTCTATGTTAGGTTATGGTCATATGTGGATGCTTAGGTTACAAATTTATCTCATGACCTAACCCATAATGCCAATTCCATGCCTGATACTTCTCAAAGACCCAAGCTACAAATATCATGGCTTGGTATTATACCTATGTGCATATTTGTGGATATTTGAGATGTTTAGAGGATAATCAATCATATTTCCATAACACCCGTCTAGAACCAATTATTAAAATTCCACAATTTATATTGGGAAGTGTACATGTGAACTTGGCGATAATAAAGGGCACTACGTTAAGGAAACTTACATAGGAAATGCTAGAGTTAGGACCATTCCCTATATTGTTGAGAAAGAAAATTTCAATATTATGTGTGATTTTATCTTGCTAGTAAAAGCAACTTGTGTGTGATATGGACCTATTTCATGCTAAGGAATTATGGTCTAGTGCCAAACACATGATCACATATCCAAGCAAAAGAACATCCCAATGCATCTCCTAGAATGGTAGATATCAAGTGACACAATGTGGCCATTTATTGCGCAGAAGTTGAATTGTATAGCAATGAGCCAATGAGAGTGCATTTTCATAAAAGGATGACCTCATTTCTCAAAACACACACAAAGGAACTAGGATTGTTACAATGTTGTATGTTGGGTTAGGGTGAAACACCATCATGTTATAAGACACAATTGCATATAAAAGGTTATACTCCATTATTAATTTAAATTGTGATGTTAATTTACAACTAATGGTTGATTTTTTTTCATTACAACACTAAAAAGAAAATATATTTGAGTGGAAAAAGTGGAAGTAACATCACAAGAAAAACCCAATATGGTATGATGTCCTCTTCAAGAAACCGCCCATGTCAAATGGGAGGAATATCAAGAGAGGATGAATGTAGAAAAACCCCTAAATCTTGCAGAAATGGTGAGGGTCCTTAAGTAGAAACACTCCTAAATCTTGTATAAATAGTGAGGACCCTAAAAGAAATACTGTAAAGCTACATGATAGATAATGAAAAGATAATCCAAGAGAGAGAAAGATAGTTAGAATTGAATGCATTGTTGCTAGAAAATCTATCTGAATTTAGAAGCAATTGAAACAAAGACCTAATGACACCAATGATTAATTTCAAATATAAAGATTCATTGAGAGGTTAAAAAATACATATTATCTACAAATAAAATGAAGAAAATAACCTCCATAAAAATACACCATGCTAAAAGGATAGGTACATCTAGTAACAAATCATTATTTGATTCGTCTAAGGTTGGGATAGTCAATTCATATGAGCTTCTTGGAAATGATTCCAAGAGTGAATTACATAAGAAAAATAAAAATAAGCATTCTTGAACAAAACTTCCTTGAAGGAGAATAGATTCAAATCACAATAACGCAAGACTTTAGGAAATGGTACCAAGATGAGTTTCCTAGCCAAGATAAGACTATAATAGAATCTTAATTATCCTATGCAAAGTGGATCTGCCCTTATATAAAGCTCAAAGTAAAATGAATATTGGATTTTAATCATAATATAAAGATATAAGTGTGAAAAAATAGTAGGTAGTTAATTGCAAAACAAGAAACAAGGGAGAATAAAACCACTAAGAAATTGACTAATGAATGAGAGAGACAATTCAAATTTATAATAAAATCTAATAATATGTTATTGATGAACATTAATGAAATATATAGACTCTGCTAGGGACCAATTAATTCAAATTAGGTTGGGGTTCCATGTTCATGCACTTATTATAATTCAAAAGTACTTTCCCTAGTTGGAAAACACCTCAAATTATACTCACAAACCCAAATATACAATGAAAATAATCCCAATGCCTACATCTATACCATGAAAATAATCCCAATTCCTACAGCTATACCAATTGCTACAGCTATGCAAGGAAAATAATACCAATAACAAGAACTTTGCAAGGAAAATACATTAAATTGAAATGAAAATACTTGTGGAAAATAAACCCTTTGCTGTCTTCCTTGAAACTTCTAGCTGAACTTCCAGTTCCTTTGCAAAATAACAATGAAAGCCCCACCATATAAAAACTAAAACAATTTGGCGCAAAAATGATTTTCAGCCTCTACACCAAAAAAAATTCAGTGGTTTCAGCCGTCTTGTTTCCATTTTAAGATGGACTAGCCCATTGTTTCATACTATTTCCCACTTAGTTGGCTCCCATATCTCCAACCGTTCCTAAGAATGAGGGTCTTAATATCTATCTCCCGCCACCCATGAATAAATGAGTATGTGCTCTGCTGCCTGAATGCTAGTAAGGGGTATAACTATTGGACCTCAGGCCCTTAATTCCCATCACAGAAACCCTAGTGTCGTGGCTCTCAAACATTGGTGTTTGTCTCTCCATTTTTTTGACAAACCCTCCATTGCAATGGGGCAAACAAGGCCCTCCTTCCATGAATAGATTATGATACTCCTAAGATAGGCCACCACCATTCCCTGTGCATATTTACAAAACCGTAGAATACTGAAAAGAGGGAATGCATTCTGACACAGGCTTAGCATCACTGCACTCTAGGAGAATATTATGCAAAATAAAAATAAATTATGTTTCAATGGTAGATCAATCTTTTGTGCGTGAGAGAGTATTCCTTGCATAAGGGGCCAAATTGTCGAGTGTGGAGAATTGGTCTATTGGGTCCCTATAATACTAGTGATTACCCCATTACTATGGTAGTTGTACCCCTTATTAATATTATTGTGCCCCTATTGCCCCCATATTGTTATTACTGTGCCCCATAGAATCCCTCTATTGTTGTTTTTGTGGCTTTATATTATTATTGTTAGGTCGGCTGGGTTATATTGTGACTCCTTAGACTCCTATATATAGAAAGGAGGTTTTGTCATTTGTATCATCCAAGAATTGTTCATTTATGTAATGTAAAGGAGGTTACCCCCTCGAAGAGGCTGAATTCTAAGGTTTTGATCTATATTTTCTATCTTTTCTTGAGCTGGTTTCATAAAATTTGGTATCAGAGCTTTGAATTCTAGGGTTTCGCTGCTCCAAACAGGTCATCGTGGCATTTTCGCTATAACTTTTTTCTTTGACGTTTCAGAAGTAAAAAAAAAACACAATTGAGAAGACATCGCGCTGAAGCTCGGGTCTGAATTTCAGAGCTTTTTGCGCTATATTTTCGGAGATATGATCTGAGGAAGTTAGTCCTTTTGCAAAATCCTGAATTACATTCAAAACAAGTGACCTAGGGAAAATCGTCATAACTTTCTCTCTGAGCATCAGATTGAAATTTCGTAAGAAGGCATTGGAAAGAGGACACAAAGGGCTACCACAAGCTTGTGGAAAATAAACCCTTTGCTGTCTTCCTTGAAACTTCTAGCTCAACTTCCAGTTCCTTTGCAAAATAACAATGAAAGCCCCAGCATATAAAAACTAAAACAATTTGGCGCCAAAATGATTTTCGGCCTCTACACCAAAAACATTTCAGTGGTTTCAGCCATCTTGTTTCCATTTTAAGATGGACTAGCCCATTGTTTCCTACTATTTCCCACTTAGTTGGCTCCCATGTCTCCAACCATTCCTAAGAATGAGGGTCTTAATATCTATCTCCCGCCACCCATGAATAAATGAGTATGTGCTTTGCTGCCTGAATGTTATTAAGGGGTATAACTATTGGACCTCGTGCCCTTAATTCCCATCACAAAAACCCTAGTCTCATGGCTCTCAAACATTGGTGTTTGTCTCTCCATTTGTTTGACAAACCCTCCATTGCAATGGGGCAAACAAGGCCCTCCTTCCATGAATACATTATGATACTCCTAAGATAGGCCACCTCCATGCCCTGTGCGTATTTACAAAACCATAGAATACTGAAAAGAGGCAATTCATTCTGACACGGGCTTAGCATCACTGCACTCCGGGAGAATATTACGCAAAATAAACATAAATTATGTTTCAATGGTAGATCAATCTTTTATGCGTGATAGAGTATTCCTTGCATAAGGGACCAAATTGTCGAGTGTGGAGAATTGGTCATTGCTACCCCTGGAAGTTTTCTTGAACCAGCACCATTAGGCCATCAGCATGGATGAACCTAGACTCTACATATTTAAACAAGGAGCTTAAAATTTCTTCCTCAGCCTCCTGAAAGACGAGAATTTCGAAGGAAGCACAACAAATGCAAAATGAATTATTTACAATAGTTACCTCTGAAATACATTCAGTACAATAATAAAGGTTAAAGTAGAAGCAAAGGTGTTGGTTCATTGCAGCATGGAGGAAGGTTTGGTTGATGAAGATGCAACACCATGTTTTGGTGGATTCATAATGGAAGTTCGTCGCAGGAATTAGGTAGAGAATGGAGTATTTCCAATAGGCCCACCACTGGATTTTGTTCCATCAATTCCTGCCAAAGAGCCCAATTTCTCATGTTGTCTAGAGAATCCCTCTAGAAGAAATCGAGGCGATTCTCTAGCCACCTCTTAGCACAACAGAAACAAAGTGACATTGCTATGAAACTGTGACCATCTTAATGAATCTGCAAACATTTCTCAAGCTTTTTCGTTCCTCTATTCCTTGAAACCCTCTATGTTCCTATATATACTTATGAATAGAAATTGGAAAAACCAAAGTAATTAAGGTATCAAATCAATGAGTTATGTTCTTATGTATATATATTGCAAAACTAAGTCAATACTATCTAATTTAACTAGAATTTATTTCAAATAATCAAGGTATCAAAACCAATGAGTTATGATGATATCTATGTGAATAATAAAAGTAAGTCAATACTACCCAATTTAGCTAGCACTATAAATATTATTCAAAGACACAATGATAAGCATTAAAATTTTGTTGAATAAATCTAGTTACTTTTCATGTCTTCACTGCTAAGTTTTGGTACAATTATAGAGTGTCACATTGTGATGTAAATCTAGTCTAAATTAAAAATTTAAGTTACAACATCTATTACTATATCCACTAAACATAATACAATGAACGCAAGGTACCATTACTCATACTAACATGACAAATAATTGAGCTACTGCTAGAACAAATAGATTTTCACTACCATGGACATAGATAAATTAGGGATTATCTTTTCACATGTTTAAAAAAATATATAGATATAGTTTCCAATTGTTACTTCTATCACACTACTTATTATAACTCCTACTTTAAGACAATCTCCCCTTAACAATAAGGACATGATTATTGAAGCAACCTAATTTAATAATATAAAAGAGAAACACATTTATTATATTGGCACAAATATACTAACCTTGGATATATCAAGGGAGGAATGGGGTCATATTACTATAAGTGAAAACCTCTTTTACAATGTGAACTTTTGAGTAAATTTTTCCATCATATTTATCATCTCAGCACTTATAGATCTATGTGAGTTCCCTTAAACAATTTTATCTTAATTGTTTTAAAACTAACATCGGACATTAAGTCAAGCTGACTATTCACTTTGCAAGGTAGAGAATATGTCAACTTGGTAGTTACCTGCATTATAACTTAATATTAAATGCTATTCTTATTTTTTCTATTAATATGAATGCTTCTAATATTTAATATATTGTTAAGCAGATTACGAATCAACTAATTAGTGAAGTATCTAATATTGGATGAGAGAGTTGTAAGGTGTTAGGTCCCTATACTACTATTGTAACCCCTTATTGTTATTAGTACAACCCCCTTAGTATATTGTTGTGCCCATGTAGTCCCCATATTGTTATTATTGTGCCCTTACATTATTATTGTTGTGTCGGCTCTGATTATATTATGACCCCTTAATCTCCTATATATAGAAAGGAGGTCTTGTCATTTGTATCATCCAAGAATTATTCATTTGTGTAATGTAAAGGAAGTTACCCCCTTGAAGAGGCTGAATTCTAAGTCGTTGATCTATCTTTTCTATCTTTTTGTGAGATGGTTTCATAACATTTGGTATCAGAGCTTTGGATTCTGGGTTTTTGCTGCTCCAAATAGGTCATCGTGGCATTTTCACTAAAAAAAAATTTCTACGATGTTTCAGAAGCAAAAAAAACCCATTTGAGAGGAAATTTCACTGAAACTTGGATCCAAATTTCAGAGCCTTTAACACTAAATTTGCGGAGATATGATCTGAGGAATTTGGTCTTTTTTGCAAACTCCTCATTTACATTCCAAACAGTTGACCTGGGTAAAATCGTCATAACTTTCTCTTTGAGCATTGGATTGAAATGTCGCAAGAAAGTACAGAAAGAGGATAACTTCTTCTGTATATTTTTGAGAGCCAAAGGTTGAAACAGGGAGATGTGGAACGTCGTACAATTTCGCTCTACTGAACTAGTCTATAATCAGGTCACTGTAAGAGATATGGCATAACGCTTCCTTGGAGAATCCAATTTGGATGAGACTGGTGGCATTGGAAAGAGGACATAGAGGGCTACTCTAGGTCACAATTTGAGAGCTCAAAGATCCAAAAGTACAGAGTTACAATCATTTCAAGATCGAGCTCTTGAAATCAAGAAAAGGTGATATGATGAAGTTTGATGGAAGGGATCTAGTAAATTGGATACTACAGATGGAGAAATAATTTAATCTACATGGTGTACCACTATTACAAAAGGTATGTATTGCATCTTCATATTTTGAACTAGATCAATTTTTATGGTATAAAGGGCTTTGTTCTCGTAAAAGACTTGTTACATGGTCAATTCTCATAGAGGTAATGATAGCACATTGTAAGGATACAACGAGAAACATCTTCTTTAGAGCAACACCACAACAATTTGAAGAAAAAAGAGAAAAAGGGCGTTGTTACAATGTGGAAAGCAAAATTATGGAAACAAGGAAGTCTGCCCCTCACAACTATAAATATGGAAGTGTTGTTTCTCCTAGCCTTCCACAACCTACAAGGGTTACACCACAACAATTGGAAGCAAAAAGAGAAAAAGAGCTTTGTTACAATTGTGGTAACGAATACATTAAAGGTCATAAGTGTGTTGAGAAGAGATTATTTTACATTTCATTATGGAGAGGAGGAAGAAAATGATCAAGAAACATCAAAAGAACAATATATACACCAGGAACCGACCCCAGAGAAAGAAGAAATGAGTCTGATCATATATTGTAAACCATTGGAAAGAATTACCACTCCTAAAACTCTCAACATAGAAGGACATATGAAGAAGAAAAAGGTTCAAGAAGTGAAATATCAAATTGGGAAAGAAGAAATGAATCCGACCATATCTTGTAATGCATTGGATGGAATTACCAGTCCTCAAACTATCAATATAGAAAGACATATCAAGAAAAAAAATGTTCAAGAATTGAAAGATCACATCGAGTCTCAAGAAATCAATCTGACCATATCCTGTAATGCATTGGAAGAAATTACCACTTCTCAAACTATCAAGGTAGAAGGAAATATCTAGAAGAAAAAGGTAAGAGAGTTGATCGATTCGGGTAGTACCCATAATTTTTTTGATTGTAAGATAGCCAACGAATTGAATTGTTTCCTATATCCAACACTAGAGTGTCAAGTGATGGTTGCAAGTGGAGGAACCATAAATTTCTTTGGAAGGAGCCATAATGACAAGCTATCCATGGGAGAATATGTATTGAATAGCCCAGTTCTTTCCATTCCAATGGGTGGCACTAATGTTTTAATAGGATTTCAATGGCTACAATCTTTGTGTACGATAGCTTTTAATTTTCAAGAACTTTTCTTGAATTTTTTTTGGGAAGGAAAGGAATTTGAATTGAGGGGTATCAAGGGAAACTTGGAAAGGTAATAAACCCTAACAACATGATAAAACTTCTAAATAAACAACAACAGGGTGTAATTGGACAATTATGTTCACTAGAGGATCCCACATTGAAATCATGTATTTCTCTAGATCTAGAAAATGTTTTGGACAAACATTCCAAGGTATTTGAGACTCCCAAACGCCTCCCACCTATTTGTGATCATGATCATGTTATTCATTTGATTCCATGAAGTGTTCTTCCAAACATCAGGCCTTACATATATCCATATCCCGAAAGGAGTGGGAACTCATTCAAAAGTTACAGAAAATCCCAGTTCGAATAGTATGGCAAGAACTTGGCAAGGAAGGAAAAATCATATTGGAACATGGAGCAGTCATAGAATCGAGAAATTGAAAGCTACGAAATATATCAATTTAAGAGTATCTCATCAAGTTGAAGAACTTACCCATTGAATATTCCACATGGGAGGACGAGAATTTATATAGAAGCATCAAGAACTAATCAAGCGTTGAGGACAACACCTTTTGAAGGAGAGGGGCATGTTAGGTCCCTATACTACTAGTGTAACCCCTTATTGTTATTACTACAACCCCCTTAGTATATTGTTGTGCCCATGTAGTTGCCATATTTTTATTATTGTGCCCCATAGAAGCCCACTATTGTTATTATTGTGCCCTTACATTATTATTGTTATGTTGGCTCTGATTATACTATGACCCCTTAGACTCCTATATATAGAAAGCAAGTCTTGTCATTTGTATCATCCAAGAATTTTTCATTTGTGTAATGTCAAGGAGGTTGCCTCCTCGAAGAGGCTGAATTCTAAGGCATTGATCTATCTTTTCTATCTCTTTGTGAGCTAGTTTCATAACATAAGGCTAAAATTTTGGCTACCAAGGGTTAAATTTGGTGTTTTTATCATGTCATGCAAAATTAGATTTCACACCTCTCTAGGAATCAATCAAAATAATTTATGCATACCAATCAAATTCATTCAATAGATGGTAAAAGTAGTGGTTGAGAGTAGTTCATTGTCAGAAACATCCAAGGGTTTCCGAACAAGAGAATTAAGGACATGTGTTTGATTTATGGGCTAACGTTTCAAAAAATTTTATGAGAAGAGGAGTTGGTGGGAGTCCTTATGGCAAGGGCTTGCACCTCTTCCTTTATTTCTTAAAGTACGCTTGAAATAAGTGATTATATATATACGATACATATAATATGAAAACCACTAACAACACAACAACATTGAACATTTTGCATGAGACATGACTTAATTTATTTTCAATACATTTTTGCTTCTAAAAATGCAATATATGCTACCATGATGCAATACAATGATTCACCAACATTGGGCACCAAAAAAATGAATTGGACCATGGATATTATCTATGATGACAATCATCCATGATAACCCATGATTATTAGCCACTCTGACAACCCTCATTTATGGTCACTCATTGAACATGCTCTTGAAATTTGAGATCACTGGACATGGTTAACATGCTTTGGTTAACACAATCTAGTATGGTGTGAGGGTCTTCACTACAATGCCAACTTTCTAACACCCTTTACAACAACATTGCTTCATGAAAGGCATTTGACATTGCTTCGTAATTTTGCTTTTATATATGAAAAAGAAATAAATGTTACTTCTCCCTTATCCAATATAATGCTCTTAATTACAAATTGAACAATGCATCATGACATTTCCTTTCTCTCTTCGTTTGAACTTGCTTAATTAGCATCTAGATACCTTGTGAGATAAAACTCAATGTATGTATTGTATTTGGTATTGTGTCAATTACTCATTTTTTTATGTCTTAATATTGTGTTAATTCCCTTCCAATGCATGGTCCATCTTCAATTAAAATTTTGACATGGAAAATTCCAATTTTGCAATTTTGGCAATCAAAGGCACAATCCAGGGACAACATGTATCTGTCTTGGAGGATAGTGGGGAAACCCAAAATTTTATTGATGCACAATTGGTGGAGTGTAGAGGCATTCATATATTGATATATATCTTGAGCAACATGGGTGTGAGAGGATGCCCATGCTTCACCTTAGTTGTATTCTTGATTGTTGGTTAGATATGTTGAGGATATGGTTGATGTTTCGATATTGAAGTCAAAATCCTCCCTTATCCCTTCAGCCAAAAAGATGTCTCCTCAAGTATCTCCAATAATATCCTATGAAGATTCATAATATTTGACTTGGAATTATGGCCCACCATGATCATATAATAATTAATTGAAATAGCAGTAGACCCCAATTTAGGGATTGGGTGGATCATATGGTGGGACTATGCTAGTGGGAACCCCAGATAAATGACCAGAAACCCCCTTGATTTTCTACCTGATGGCATTCATCTCCCAAATTTCTTGTTGGATACACAAGTCCTAAAAACATGACAAGGAAGATGAGAGGAAGTTGACAAGGACATTAGGTTGTCATTGAACATCATAAAGCGCATCCACATGGAAGAACATGGAATGGGAATTAAGGTCATAAAGTCATAAAGGTCACAAAGGTGCATCAAAATATTTTTGGAGTGTCCCAAAGGGAAATATACAATTCTTGTCTTCTCTAAAATAAAATATATATTTATTGTGGTGATAGTATCCACAAGATTCTTAGAACTAGTGGTATAGTGTTTGGCAATGAAGGAATAAGCAAGAAACCATAAACAAGAAAAGGGGGAAAGTATATAACAAATACTATTAGTGTACGCATCAAAATCCCCTTCCTTGAATGGAATGGTGGTTTACACAACGCTCATGAGCAAATATGGGATGGAGGGTAGATTGGCATGGTCGGAAAATGAGAGAAGGGTTTTATCTACTAAAGGAATATGGGATGGAGGTTATGTCTAAGTTCAAGGAGGCTTTTAGCTCTTTTGACAAGGATGGAGGTGGATGTATCACAACAAAGGAGCTCAGGACAATAATGCATTCCTTGGGTTGAAACCCCAATTTATATTGGAAGTGGTCCAAATGTTTCATATTCAATAATCTAGTCTCGAATACAATCAACCACAAAAGAGTAGTTATAATCTTCCTGTAAATGCAAACATATTAAATACATCATTCCAAAATTATTTTTCTAAGGAGAATAAAAGAAATAGATGAGTTTGGCTATCCATCAGCTCCATACATAGTAAACAACAACCAGGCTGACTCTGTCCTTTATGACACATTGTCTCATGCTAAGATGAAGAAAAAAAATACATTTACTAATATTCTTAAGCAGAGCGAAAATATGAAGCAATATATAGAGATTCTCTGAAGGATTGCTCGAACTAGAGTCAACTTGCCCCCTCAGGAGAACCACCTTTGTGCCCATGATAAAAATTTACAGTGGATTTTCTCTATAAGTCAACTCCAATCGTTAATTCCATAACAATTAGGTTGGAGCATAAATCTAATATTTTCAAAATCTACATCCAATGTAGTGGAGATAACACCAAAAATATGATAAATCTCTAGTAGCAATGCATCATCTCGGTAAGAAGAAATCATATGAGATTTATTATTATTCATAAGGAGTGCAGATACCAATCAAAAGAGGTCAGTCTACCAAATAGTAACACAACATCGACAAATATCAACGAAGTAATTGTGACTTGTCTACCTACACAATTATATTTAATCCATCTACCTCCACAGCATTAACCAAAATTACTGCCCTTGTGAGTTTTGTGACTAATTCTTCCACAATCCAATATTTTATCCTCAACATCTTATTCTCACAAGAGTTTTCATAGATACTTTGAAGTAGGGATATTGTCTACTAACAAATATTCTGTAATTTGCCTCCACCATCCTTGTAGAAATTATGGTGCAGAGTTGCAACTACTTATGAAGTTTTAATCAAAATCACAAGACACAAACCTACTCTATTTCTCTCTCAAAGTTAATTCACATTTTAGAATAAAAATTTCATACATGCAATAATAAATAACACACATGCACACATATTTTTTCCCGGGGAAAGAAATATGCTAGAAAACCCAATCTCTGCTTGCATTAATATGATGAATAGAAATGTATTGCAATTTATTTTCTCAACTGAGCACAACTTGCAAGTGAATAACTTGTCTCTCGTCTCACTAAGAAGCTATAACATAGACTTAGTAATTTCTACCTCTATTTGAGCCCAATTTTCCTTGTGCAATTCCTTGAGAAATTAAGCACCTAGTATTTAGGAATTTTTACAAAATGGATTTTGAAATTCCCAAGGTTGATCATGTGACTACATGCAACACCTGTATGCTCAAGGCTAGTCTACAATTGATGTTACATTGCCTTGGAATATCCACCATATTTGGGTAACTCCAATTCTCCATGCACTAGATATTTTGGGTTGATTGATCAATTAACTGGATGATTAGTGAGTTTGACTAAAGTCCCACTACACAATTGGCCTTCCACTAGTATGGGATCTGAAATGTTCCATGATAATTGCTTATTCTTGGGGCTTGGTTTTCAAATAAAAGTCTAACGTTCACTCTAGACTAACTATGATCATCAATAACCACTTGCTGAATGCTAGTAGTCAACCAGTCAAACAACCACACAAGAACTTGAAACTGAATAGGTCAAAATGAAAATTAAGTATGTTAATGCAAGAGTTCAATAAGAACTTGAATTTGGCTACTCATGCCTACTAGGGAGATATTTCCATTAAATGAAATCACAACACAAGAAACAACACAACGAAGTATGAGTGATCTTAATGATGATGTTACCAAATATGTAAGTGAAGGACTCAAAAGTCTACAGTGATCATGGGAATGATAGACCTCGAACACAACATGATGATGTTGTTGAGGAGGGATATGTCATTTTGGAGGGATGGATTTAGTTTCTAAAAGGGTCTCAACTCAATCTACCCAGTTGGATGGATTGTTTATCTCAGATACATTGAGATTGGTTAAATTTAGCTTATCAGGTTCATGAGGGTAGTAGAGGGAGGCGAAATAGATATGGGAAGCTTAACAGTCATCTAGAAGGAAAATATATGCCTACATGTAAAGTTAAATGGATTTTATGGGGGTAATTTGATTCAAAGAAATGGTGAATTATGCTTCCCTAAATGGAAATCATGAGACTATGTTTAAGATTCACCATTCTGAAGTTACGAAAAGACTAGAGTGTAAGCACAAGAGAGAAGCTAAACATATTGTGGGTTGTGAAGAGGCCAAGAAGGCCCTTTCTGGTTCTTCCTCTTTAAGATTGGAGACACAAGATTTAATAGTGTTTATAAGGTAGCAGTAAAGATGAGATGGATTGTCAAGCATATACTGGCAGCGGTGTTGTTGGACTATCACAGTGGAATAAATGATCTAATGGATAAAATGAATGTGTACTGAAAAATAAAATTTCAATGTTGAGGAGAAACTTGGGAGGGGTAGTTGATGGTTCCCTAAGCTAGGTCAAGTGCTTGCAATGGATTAAAGATCAAATTCTACTATAAATTCTCACGAGGAATATGATTATGCAATAGCTGCACCTGGAAAATTGGAAGTCAAAGTCTAAGACTCATTATAAAGAAGCCATTCAAATAGTCACCCCTAATTTTTGAATGGGATCTAAAATTTGGCTTTATCAAAATTGAATGAAGTTGGAACCATTCTGAAACAACTTGAAACAATTAATGTTAATATTAAAAATTAAATTAAAAGTTGACATTATCCTTCTCTTTCCTTTTCGAAAATGAAATATAAGGAGAATGTCAACTTTTACTTTAACTTTAAAAAATAAATGTTACCATTAATTACTAGGGTTAGGTTTTGTAGGGCCCTCGAGTTAATAATTTTTTTTTCTTTTAAGTATTTTTTACTAAAAAATTATTATTTGGTGGTCATTAGCTATGTTGCACAACATTCTTCAGAATTGGTTAGTTTATTAGAGAACTAGTGACTTTGTTGTTTTAAGGTCAGTTCAATACAAAACCAACCTTAGCCAATCTGAATGGCCAAACTAGAGTAGTACAACTCTAAAACCATTGGAACCAACCATTTCCACTAGTTGTGGGCTAGTTATAATAAGAGTTTTCCCTTCTTATATTCTTCTGGAGTCATTTTGTTTGATCCTTTTAGGAATGGTGATTTGGAAAGTGCCATAAACTGTCAAATTGTTGTGACCACCTAAGATCATAAGTAGTTAAGCCTTGGAAAATAGAAATTTGGAAGGACCTAGTACAAACATTGTAAAACATATTTAATGAGGATGTGCATGCAAGGAACTATTGCAAACCTCCCAAGATACTTAGTGAGGATGTGGATGATCGAAAAGCATAAAAAAAAGAATTCCACCCTCAAAAACCATGCCCAAAACATTGAAGTGTGGTGCAAAACAAATTGCTGGTAGGTTATTAATGCTACCAACAATCATTCCCTCTCCAATTCCACAAGAAGCTCCTACTCAAGCTACATTCTCCACTATGGTTATAGCAAGTTCTTGCAACTGTGTGAGGTACAATAAACTAAAACTACCTTCGAATGTCCATCAATCTTAGGGAACTTGACTTCTCTTCATGCCCCAAATATTTTGGGTTGATTTATCAGTTAACTAGATGATCACGGAGTTTGACTGAAGTCTCACTCCTTAAATGACCTTCCACTAGTTCCTTCGAAAGTTAGAACTACTTTAACTGACAACAACCTGAAATAATTGACCTTTATTGCTACAAATTAGCAATCGCGTATGCAGAATTGAACTCTAACTCCTCCAACTCAAATTTATTGAGTAAACTAGGTGACACAAGCCATGTCACACAAGTTAACATCATCCAAGTTGTTTGTTGATGTGGAAATTTTAATTTTTTCAATTTAATCAAGGAAAAATCAAATTGAAAATTTCTTGCTACATTTTTCAACACATAGTTCATTGAAATGTATTACTTTCACTATGAACTTGGCATAGTTCACATGTTAAGTTCATAAGGTTTAGGGCTAATGTGGTTCTATGTGTTGTGTATATAATTAATAGGTGTCCAACTCTTGCTATTAGAAACAAGACTCCCTATGAAATGTGGTATGGCCACATTCCTTCGGTGAGGTATCTCAGGGATTTTGGTTCCTCATATTATGCCTTCATACCTAAAGAACATATTTAAAAACTCAGTGGAAGCAGTCACAAATGTATCTTCTTTGGGTACTCATACCTCTAAAGCATACCATCTCTATGATGAAGTCAATAAGAAGTTTATAATATCTAGAGATGTGATCTTTCTTGAGTCTTCCAAGATTGGCAATGTTGTTGAGTGGCAACTTAATTGTTTGGATATATTTGAACATGCAAAGTATGTTTGAGATTTTGATAGTGAGATTCCACATCTTGTTCTCTTAGCTCTATAATTTCTATGAAGAGCCTTGAAGAAATCAAGTTGAAGGAAATTCCTTCACCTACTTTGCAAGAAAGAGCTAAGAGGCTATTGGTAGCAGGTAGGCAAATTTGACAAGCGATGAGGGTACATGCAAGATACAAAGCAAGAATTAATGCAAAGGAATAATGCAGAGGAGTGTACTGACTTTATACATATCATCAATCATCTTTCATCCCACTTAGAATGCCTTGCATTATGCCTAGTTAGTCATAAGATCATGTTAGTCACAACCTCTATAGCTTAAATAAAGAAGTGGTAATACTCTTCATATTCTATGCTATGTAATAAACAAGTGAAAGGGAGAAAGACATGTAGAGAAAACACATGGAATGACTTTCAGTTCTTGCAACCATGAATGTCATTAAAGATGGAATGATAAGACAATGATAAGCAAACGTTTAAGCTACATTAAGAGGTGTATTTCAAAAGATGTGCTTTGTTTTCCACACCTAGCCTCCAAAGGGTTATGCATTAGATGGAGTCTTCATGCGTTCCTAATATTCTATCATACCTTGGGTTTCTTGGTCTGCTTATTTTTCTTCTCAACTCCTTGAGAGTCATCTATCATGGCATCTTTCTTCGTGGCCCGTGAGAGACATAATTGTGTAGTTTCAGTGGGAAGTGACTATTGTAGGATGAGGCCCTATGATGACACATTTACAAAGTTTCAGAATGTAAGGCACTACTATGGGATGGGGCCCTAAGAGGACATATCTATGCAATTTCATGATGCAAGGCAGTCTGGGCAGTGAAGGGACAACGCTACACAATTTTTGGAGATAGTCGGATCCAGCTGAGGGAAGGACACTAGAGGAAACCACTGTGCATTTTTGAATGGTAAGGGAGGTTGGGATATCTGCACATTGCATGGTTTAAAAAAGCAATGAAAAAGCTTGAGGGTTACATATGTGAAGTGCGTAGTTCAGGAAAGTTGGATGAGGGTAGGTTGCTAACGAAACTCGAAAATTTAGCTAAGTGTGGGATCACTGGAACTTATGTGAATAGTGATAAAACTTAACTATGATCACACATATTAAAACTTATCGATACAACATAAACCATCCAGGACATATAACACATACTTCAGTTAATGCAACAACCTTTGCGACAGCTTACGAAAAGTGCTTTGATTATAGACTTTGGGAGGATAAAGGAGACACTTGTGTAAGAGTGTGTGAAATGAGTGTTAAACATGTATATGTGATGAGGAAAACCCATTCTCATAAATATTTCCCCTTGAAGAAAAACAAACCTCCCTTTGCATGACAAGTGATTACCCCCATGCCCAAAGATGACACATTCTATGTAAAGATAAATGCATGAACAACTCTAAAGATCAAAAAGGGGAGTTTGAGATCATCAACTTACCAGTAAGTGACTAAGGAATGATCGATCACAATATCCATAGTAGGCTCTGAAATTTAAGTGCAGGCAAAAATTTTGGAGCGTGTTGCAGCCTCTACAATAGATCCTTCACCTTCTTGCTAGCTTATTTTTCAACTAGTGCCTTAAATTCTATGAACTCACAGAATGTCTCATATTTATTCCACATGAAGAAGATTCAACACTTCTGTGAGAAGTCATCAATAAAAGTGACAAATTATTTGTGTCTGACAGTGTAGGTTGTCGATAAAGGTTCATAAACATCATAGTGATCCTTTCTAGGACTGCATGTGCTTTGTTTTCCTGACCATGGAATGTGGATTTTATGTATTTCTGCAATGTAAATCCTTTGCATATAACCTATTGCTTAAGTGCTCCTTTAGAGCGGCAAGTGCTTATTTGTTCTATAATATTTGAGGTACCATGATATAAATGACCAAGTATTTTTTTGCCAAAGTTCATTGACATTGCGACCTTTACTTTCTCCTCCTTAGTTCTTAATGTAGGAGAGTCTTCCACATCTAGCTTATATAGGTTCTTCACATGAACACCAATCTGCTTCACCTGCCCCATGGCTATGTTTCTCAGGAATGCTTTTCCTTTGTTGGATATCACTTAACAACCATGGTAAATTAACCACTCAGTGAATGCTAGTATATAGACCGCTAATCCTTTACGTTTACCTTTCTTTACTATCGCCTCATATTGAAATTTTGAAGACAAAATATTTCTTTTCTCTTAAAAAAGTGTCTTAAACTACCCCTCACCGTAGTAGTGCCGAATGCAACAATAGACAAGTTGTCTCTAATCGTATCAACACATATGAAAGGGACAAAAGAGGAATTGATGTCTGAGAAATCTTGTCAGTAAAACTTGTCACCTTCTTCTTAGTTGAATACCCCCACAAAACAAATAACCCAACGAATCTTTGTCTTTATATAAGATAATGTGAATGGTAAGTAAAATAACGACCTTGGTATAGGTGCAATACAATAGTTGCCTACAAGCTGACCGACTTAGGGCACACTGTCACAGTCAATTTTGTAGTTGTAATTAGATAATATCATCTTAAATTGATATGTTTGTGTCTTAATTGTTAGTTGTATTAAATAGGTTTGATCTAAAGTGGTCATTGTATTAAATATAAAGTTTTTTCTTAAAATATTTTCGTCTCAAACTGCTTTTGTCTTAAATATAAAGTTCTGTCTTAAAATAATTTTGTCTTAAATTGTTTTTGTCTTAAACTATTTTTGTCTTGAATTTTTGAATTTTTGTCTTAAACTATTTTTTTCTTATAATTTTGTCTTAAATATAAAGTTTTGTCTCAAAAAAACTTTCATCTTAAATTATTTTTGTCTTAAATATAAAGTTTTGTCTTAAAATATTTTTGTCTCAAACTGCTTTTGTCTTAAAATATTTTTGTCTTAACTATTTTTGTCTTAAATATAGAGCTTTGTCTTAAAATATTTTTGTCTCCGCCTATTTTTGTCTTAGAGTTTATATTTAAGATAATTCAATTGATATTAAATTTTAATGTAAAATAACTAAAATAAAAAGTGAAATTTTAAGACAAAAGATTTCTTTTGTCTTAAAAAATGTCTTAAAAGTGCCCTTGGTGTAGTAGTGTCTTTCCTAGTTGGCATGACATCACTTCTCGTCCTCAGTTGTGAGTGAGCAATAAACTTTGGGACCATGGAACTCATTTATTTTGGGTTGCTCCAAGCTCAGTTAATTGAAACTCACATTAACTTACATTCTTGAACAAAGAGAGAGTAGATGAAAAGAAATATCATTAGATCTAGATATGGCACTATGCTTATGAGTAAATGAAAAGTGTTGGGATAAATTAATGTAATGCATGTGCCTGCTGAATACCTCTGCCATCATGGTCACAATTAATTAAATCAAGGAGAGTAGACACAAGATTTTCACTTATAATTCTTCCATTATTGATGGTTGTGGCCTCTAGTCAAACCATGTTTTTGCAAAGAGAAGGAAAATTAGGAATAGGTACACAAATATTCTTGTGATATAATGATGAATGATACATCCATAATAAGGTTTTAATGCATAGAAATATATTAATAACATCTAAACAACGATGGCGATGTGTTATTCTCTTACCAAATTTAGGAGTGCATGCATGTGTAATCTCTAAAGGTTAGGAACCCTTGAGAGAATATTCAGCAGAGGAATAACAATCCCTTCTCTCTGATCAAATTCATGCCCAATATCGATGTCAAGCACTTTCAATGACCTAAACGTACCCATGAATCCAAGAAATCTGTTTACAAAGAAATTGTATCTTGGAAACCCACTTGAATGAAAAAACAAGTCAATGAACTTGTCTCCACGGTCAAACACATATTTTTATCAATGTCAAGGATGAACAATAAATGAAATTCTTAGGTTTTTTTATTTCCATATATGCAGATTCTCACATTCAACATTAAATCAACATCAACATTGTTAATGGCAAATACAGTTAGTAAATTCAAACTTCAAACCAAGACTATAGAAACTTCAAACTGAGAGTTGTATCAGGCTATGAAATAGAATGTTGAAGGAAATACCTGAGCATTTTTGGTCGAAAGTGAGGGAAATGTTATTTTATACATTCCGCATCAAGTAAAGCTCTAGGGGTGTAGAATCAAATCCATTCACATAGAATCCTAGACCCTCAGGCCACACTTGTAGGGTATAATGCCTTGTGACAGTTTATAATGGGAGAGCATTAACATCAATAAAAGGGTTTTTCTATCTGCTATGAGGCATAAAAGATGAAAGAGGGAAGTAGAGTGGATGACATGTAAGATATACTAGACTTATTACATATTGAATATGCATCCATTGAATAACACTATATTCCAACTATGAATATGGATGATATTATTGGAACTTGGATAAATGAAACTTTGATTTATCCTAAAAGTGTTTGAAGAGGTCTTCATTTCAGGTTGATAAGCTGCCCATTCCTTGGATTCAGATAAGGGGGTTAAAAACCTATTCTGGGACATTGCATATTTGTGACCCATGCCTCAAAAAAGAAGCTATGGAAGAATGAAACCTCCATGACCTTTCAATCTAATGGCATTTAGGTAGAAGAGGAGCCATGATTTAACTGAGGGAAGAATATAATGGAAGTGATGCCTCGTCAACTTCTTCTTTCTCATGAGTTGTTACAATGTTCTTCTTACCTGACCAAGAAATTTATTTATTTTTTCACATCATCGCTTCACTCTCCCCTTTCCTTGAGCCATCTATCAAGCACTAAGAATAAAAATATGCCTACATATTCCCTCATTAAAAATCATTGATGCATTATTAATAAAAATCAATATTGAACACATATCCTTCCAACTAAAGTTCATATATACACTTATCGATGAATCAACTTAAGGTGGAATGAGATGAGTTGACGTTATGAAACCAGCTCAAGAAAAGATAAAAAAGATAGATCAATGCCTTAGAATTCAGCCTCTTCGAGGGGGAAACCTCCTTTACATTACGTAAATGAACAATTCT